>JAODAC010011195.1:0-25422 GCA_027575185.1 Mimaenictus wilsoni
GGATTGGGCCGGGTGAAAGTTACTATTCCCTTACACCACTATGTGGTAGAAAAAGGTTGTTGAATAAATAAATAAAAAGTAATTTAAAACCGACGAGTACTCTCCAATGCTGTCAAACCTCTTCGCGCCTCCTCATTCTTTGCTCAGCTACTGCTTTTTTCACCATTTCCACCCCCTTCCCATTTTCTCTTTGCCATCTCTCAATGTTAATTACCCCCATTTTCCATACGTATTGCGCCATACTACATTACAAGTAAAAATAAAGTATAATTAAATTTGTCGTTATAAAATTTATGACATAATGAAAAATCTGCCCTCATAATTCATCTTCACAAATTGCCTTGCTTTTTAAATGGGATCATTTAACTTTGCTCGAGGCTAACTTCTTATCGGTGGCCCAAGTATTTTGTTAATTTTTAAAATTTTTTGGTAAAAATATTCTCGAAAGAATATACTTTTTTGCCAAAACAACCTGATACGATATTTTTAAATTATTTCTCTTAAAAAACCATTTTCACTGCAAAGTCTTTATACCCCCTTATATTAAATAATAATAAAACTACTATAATATTGAAATGATGTGATTAAATTTAGATTTAAAATAGACGATCCGAAAAAGTAAGACGTTTTATTTCGCGTGGGATAAAATCGAAAACACCAAAGCTTTCCATACAATTTCCAAAATAATTCATTCACGCACGCGCTGAAACATATCGACGCCAAGAAGTCGATGCATGCATATAATGCCAGCGATGTGATTATCATCCGATATGCTAATAGCGTGTATAATTTTCGTGCAGCCCACGCGAGAGACAAATAAGGCGCGCGCGCGGATTTCTAGCCGTTTACCGCAATGCTTTCCCAAGCGCAGGCAGGCCAGGCACTTGGGCAATACTTCTTTGCGGTTCATTCATTCACAAACCGCAGCGCCACAGCGCATTTCATCAATGAAATTGACTAGGCGCACGAACCGGCGATTATACGCGATTATCATCAAGCATCAAGCGCCGTCGGTCGCACTTTCCATACATTCGACGCACGACAAATTTCGTTTTAGCCAAACGCACTGAGTCAAACTTTTGAAAAAAAAAACTGGTACCATTCACTATCAAATCAACAAAAATTTAATATTTTTTAATGAGAAGGGAAATAATCAGTAACCATCATGAAGTTGGCAGCAGTAGTTTTCTTGTAACATCATTTCTTGCGATTGCGTACAAGATTAAGCAAATTCTACCAAACCGATTTCGCTGATTGAAGACTCATTTCATAGAAAATTAAATTCTGAATGAAATATAACGGTAATTGATTTTGGAAAAATATTCATATTTTTATTTACATAGACCGCGTATTTTTTTTTTTCTTTTTTTCAAGTTTTTAAGGCGAAATTCATTTTAAATTTAAAACTTAAAAAACGTGCTATCTCACCTTGTTCTCGAAACTATTCGACGATATATTCAAGAAAATTTTAAAAACGTTACAGAAACGTTTTGATTTTTCGTTTATGATCAAAAAGAAGGACGCTAGAGTGTATGCAGTTGACCAACTCAATAAACAAGGCAATAGCAACATGATATAATATTTTATGTCTATCGACTTTTTTAGGTCTTTCCGACATATGTTATTATTTGTGTTGTTTTACAATGTATTTTATGTTGTTGTTTGTTGTTTTTATTGTTGAATATTATTGTTCAATGAAGAGCATGCTGTAGTTTGTTTTTGTTGATTGTAGATTGAGTGTGAGGTGATATGTTTCATGGAATGCTGGTTTTTATAGTTTTGTAGAGTTGTGTGGTGTAGAGGTACGCAGAGTAAGAATAATTCACACAAGGGACTCGAACCTCGGCCGTCGGCGTGATACGCCGTGGTGCCATTCACTTTTAAGATAGAAGCCAGCCGGAGCTCAATTTTTTATGTTATAAACGTATAAAAATATGCATTTAATAGTCATAAAAGTTTCAAATGCTTTTGAGTAAGTGTGCCTAATAAAAAAATCTGGCAAATCATGCATTTTTTGATGCTGTAAATCAGGTTACCCTCTTAAATAAAAATAAAAACATAAATGAATAGCGTTATGTATACACAAGGTACAACTTTCAAGAAGAAAGCTAATAAATTTGTTTTCTTCCAAAACATCAACTGTATAATTTTCAAGAAGAAATGAATGCTTTTTCAACAAAAAATAGTGTCGATGTGAATCTGAACATACTTTTATTGCAAAAATTGAAGAAACACTTTGGATAGAACTTAGAATCAAGTTTCTCTAAAAAAAAAAGAAAAAAAAAACATCAATAAATTATGACAAATTTAATTTTTTAGAAAGTGTAAAGAACAAATCCTGTAAAAAATTCTTCTATAAAACAAATTCAACAAAATTTAATGTTTTGCGATATTAAGCGTTAAGCTAATCGGATATAGCTACTTGATAGTTCATTTTATAAATAATTAAATTTTCTAGAATATGACGTCAATAGATTTGTGAAAAATGTAGCTTTATATATATTTTTTTCATATTTTTAAATTGAAATTTCATGCAAAAAAATGCACTTTCAAATTAAAAATGCATAAAAAACGCTTAATTTAACGTTTTCTTGAAAATACTCGACGACATATTCAAGCGAATTTTATAAACTTTATAAAAAAATTTTGGTTTTCTGTTTCTGATCAAAACGGAAGCCGCAAGAGTGTACGCAACTGACTGACTCAAAACGAGCAGAGTAGAATAGTAAAATTGCATGAGTTTTTATTTTAAATAACGATTGTTTACTTAAACAAAGTTCAATGTGCTTAGCAATTAGACATTTAATGGTGATCCAAATTTCGAAGCGTTTTGAGTTCTTCTACATGAGAAGCAAAAATTTGTGAAAAAAACAATTTCTCGACCAATTACAAGAAAGAAATAACAATTTTCAAGGAAGTCATTAAGAAATACTTCGTTTTCTTCTAAAAATATCAATTGTTTGATAATTAACGAAGAAAGCCCACCTGGGCAGCTCAGTTGGTAAGGTTTCGGTCTACCACGCAGTCGGACGGGGTTCGATTCCCCGGAGTGGGCACCCCACTAGTGTGAATTTATTATTAAATAAATTCACACTAAAATCACTTTATTAATTCACATTACAAATTCACACACTCTTAAAATCACAATATTAATCCACACCGACAACAAAAGGTACAACTCAACATCGCAATGCGCAACTCACAAAAATACAACACGCACACACAACAAGACTCCACTCATACGCAACAAGAAGCCACAACATCACAATAATAACAACAACATCAAAAAATACAAAAACAAGAAATCTCTTAAAATCTCAAGAAATAACTTGTAAATATGTACAAACATAATAAACATATGTATCCAGGCTGAAGGACCAGTGAAAGTCGATGGCCAGGTCTCCGGACCGAATACAAGTAATAATAAAAAAATGAACGAAGAAAAGGACGTTTGTTTCATTAAATAGCTGGTGTTTATCCCTATGTGAAGCAACTTGTTAAAATCAAGTTTATCTGAAGAAAACATAAACATTGCAAAAAAAAATCTGAAAACGAAAAATGTAAGTTTATGGAAAGCATGAAAAGTAATTTTTGAGGGAATTGAGTTTTCTTGTTGAATACATTAATGACTCAACAAGAAACATTTTTTTTTAATAATAAGTCTTTCCATTACAAAATATTATTTTTGGGAAAAAATTTCCATAAATCCAAGTGTCAACTTTGTAAGAATAAACCTAAAAATCTATTTTTATAAAGGAACGAAACGATATAATTTGTTGTGTTTAATGTTCCTTGATAATAACTGAATTGAGTGAAATTTCTGACGGATTCTCATTGTGCTAGAGCCAATCTAAAATTTAGTTCTTACTTCACGCTGGTCTTCGAGGTGCGAGCGCGCGCTTTGCCTCGGTTTACACTTCGACCGAATATAAATTGAATTTATGGCGTTGTAATCTACGGGAAACCAGGTCGTAATATATCGGACACTTTAAGTCCGTTGCGTCCAAAAGGCGAGCGCGATTGGACTGGCGTCCGATCCGGCGGAGTGACAACCTACGCGCGTGTCGCTGCCGCGAGATATTTCTCGCCGTGAGCACAACACTACAGAACTATGGGCCCAACCGAGCAGGTGACATTCAGATTTGACGATTCGACCGACGCGACGCAGGGTGACAAATATACAACCTTTTCACATATTTAAATATCATTAGCATACGCGGCTGTTTTGTCGATCGTTGCTGGTGTGTCGCGGTGCCTCGGTAGCGTTCCATAATTTCGCCAATCTCAATTTGGCGAAGCACACTGCGTTAATGTATCTGAACTGTTTCATTTCGAGTGATTTATATTTGTGAAGCCATATTAACGTAGGGTTAAATTATTCCACGGGTTTGGTTGAAATCCTGTCTGAAACGGATTTTTTTCAGGAGGTCACTTGTGTAATGAAAATTGACTGTATTACGAGAAAACTGTATAACGCGAAAACGGAATGAAATATTTATGTATACCGGAATATTTTAGTTGCGGCCCAGGCCCCCCCTTGGAATCTATCCCCTCTATTATCAACGGGAAAAGGTTGGTCCTGTGACTTTCTATATGTGACAGGTTACTAACGCATGCAAGTTTTTGACTGTCCCATTCTTGCTTGACTCCCTTGCCCACTCCCTCATGGGGCATTGGGACCAACTAACGCACAAATTTATATAGAAAACGAAAATGTGACGGGGGTCCCATGGGCATTAGTGAACTAAGAGCTATTGCAACAACAAATATAAAGAAAATTTGGCCCACGACTTACAAATGGTTCGCCATCACTGAACTAGATTAACCTTCATTTACTAAACTATTTTGTTATCAGAATTACTCTGATCCATCTTAATGCTAATTTTCTAGTTAATGCAGGTTTAGTTAAAAGTTCACTTACAATTGGCTTAAACTCGTCGTATAACAAAAATACCTTTCTTGTCCATCGAAAAATTAGCTTACAAATTCCTATGATCTTATAATTTTCAAATAGTCCTCCCCCTTTGCCGAGATATCCAGGAATGACTTCAAATGAGATGCCTAATAGTTTGGAGCAGTGCTTCCTAGATAATTACACATTGTTCCCCGATAATCTTGAAAAGACCAAATAAACTGTTTTTGTAGCCAATCGCCAAAAGATATATTTGAATTTGCATTTATTTGATCTTGTTTTGATACCCGTTTTGAACTTTCATAAATTTGTCTTTGGTACCTGCGAATGTAACCTAAGCGAATTGAAATGAATCCCATCATATATATTATTCAAGGACAGAAAACTTAAATTAACCTAAGTTAGCCTGTTCTCTTATTTTCCGGTGGTTTGTGCACCGAAACAAGTGGAGTAGTAATTATTGGTCGGTTTCAGAACCTCCACCTTGAGGAGTGCATTTTAAACCTTCACCCTCAAGCTGAGAGGCCGGTTCTCCTGCGTGGTGGGCGATCTTCTATCCTAAATTTTACTATATTTAGAATACTCTCATCGGAATGAATGATACACCATTAGATAGCTTAACTCCTCTACGTTAATAATATTTAATATTTTCTTGTTTTCAATCTTGATTTTGCTTATTTCAAGCTTCCCCATGGAAAGGGTTTTAAGGAATTTGCATGTTTGCTACGAGTCAACAACCTACAACCACCAACATAGGTCCTAACTTTTTGCGATGCCGGCGAGTGTTTTTTGTTGTTGTATATTGTTGTTATCATGTTTGATATATTTAGGTGTTGTTCAACTATCTCTTCGGTAGCACCTCTTTCATCTTCTGTGGTACACAGTATTATTTTCTCTTCAGTAGGCTCATTCATTGTCAGCTGTAACTCTTTAGCCAATTTACCTGCACAGATATTCTCGAATTCCCTGACATCCCGGATTTGTTGCCAGGACTATTTGTGATTTAGAGACAGTATCCATTTTTGTCGCTTTGCTGCGTTTGCACTTATATCCCTTCTGTTTACAGCATTAGCTATTCGTATGTTTATTGGGACCATTCCGATGTTTATTCAGAAGTAGTCTGCTCTACTTTCTTTATTGCAATGATTGATGGAAATCTTATCTAATATGAGTAAGGTAATGACAGCATAAGCCTGACTTACCCCAATAAAATCGAACTTGCTTCCTCCCGCCGAACCAACCATTCCGCTATTAGATCGAAAGACCTAATTCTGGGCCCTATCCTACAATTAGTTAATACGTCTTTCGACTATCAGGTTTATGAAGTTTTGAAAGAAAATAAGGCCCTCTATTATTCTAGACCAGCGTTTCTCATATTTTTTAAAGTTTCAATCTTAAAGGACTATTCTTTTAGAGTGATCCCCAAGAATTATTCTATAGAGTGTCTATATGTCCCAAGGGGATAATGCCCTAGGGGATAATAGAATCCACTCTGACCACCCGTGTTCTAGACGATTTATCAAAGACAGGGTTTCTATTCTTTTTGCATGTATCTAAACTCCTCAAGTTTCTGGAAAATTTTACAAGACGCCAAGTCGGGAAATTATTGTCTTTAAGGCCATGGACTCTATTTTGAGAACCACTCTTCTAGAACGTTGAACAAACGCAGAATTTCCATAATCCTTACATCAGAACAGAACTTCTTCCTTCAGATTGTAAATAAATTGACCTATCCATTCAAACTTCTGGGAAAGCATTCTCTCGAATACAAATCAATGCTGTGATTTTGGTTGTATCAAACATTCTAGAATACCTGTTGGCGAAAATTACATTCTCGCAAATTTCTTCCTCAACTAAAACTTAAAACAGGGTCAAAGTTCATCCCACCAGACAACTCTTAATATCAGTCAGACTAGTCTACTAGTTAAGTATATAAGTAAGTAACCTTTATTGGCATTACTTCATACCTATCATAATTCAATTAAACATTACACTTTAAAATATAACTAAACATTAAACACACTTATTAAATTAAATGAAAACAATAACAAAAAAGCAACTTAATGAGAAAAAGAAAAAAAGTACTACATTCCTTCTCGACACCGTCCTATGGGGTTGCCCCCTTCTTCTTTTTCTCGCTCCACTTCGTCTTCCTCAGCCACTGCTTTCTTTTCGTCAGGACCTTTAATGTTGACACCCCCTGCCATTCTCTTTTAACCAACCTTACACACTCTTCCCCGCATTCCTAACCTCCTGCGCCCATTCCCCTTCCAGCCCTATACATTCATTCGCCATATGGTACCATGTATCTTGGCCCATTCCACAAAATATACACCTGACATACTGTTCCCCCATCCATACTTTTCTCCCCCGCTCCTCATCAGACCCGCATCTAGCTCTCGCAACTAGTATTTTTTCTTTCACACTTATTTTCTTGCTTCCTATATACTCTGGTCGTCTGCCAATTGTTTGGATACCACGACATACAGGGTTATAGGTTCTCTCACTAATTTTACCTCTTGTTCTTCTATCTCTCCTTGTCTTCTGCAAACATTTATGTCCAGAGAACCTGTGCAGAGCATATGGTCAACTTCTTCTCCTGAAAAGCCCAGAGCCTCATACGATTTCTTTCTCCCTTTCATCCATTCACACCCAGATTTCCTTGCACACCATTCCCAAACATTCTTAACCAGTCTATCGTCCCCCATTCTGTGCAGACATTCCACATACCTTGCAATTCTCCATGTATTCTCCCAATTTATCGACATTCTCCATGCTTCTTGGAGGGCTATATATCGTGGCGTCGAATTTTCGAGTCACATCAGATCTTTAATGACCCACGTTTGTTCCTGCTCCAAGATTTCCCATTTGTCTAAACCCCAAACTTCTACACCATTCATTAAAATCGGTTTCACACATGCATTTCACAGTCTTAATACGATGTCCCAGTTATTTCCCCATACTTTCTGCCATTTACTCTTCACTTTCCCCCATGCACACCTGGCTCTCCCTTGTACCCATTTGATATGCTCCTTCCACCTTCCGTTATAAGAAAACATAAACCCCAGATACTTGAACACAAACACTTTTTCAATTTCCTCGCTCTTCCATTCTAACGTCTCCTTCCTTTCGCGACCACCCGCATTCTTACATACCATACATTTCGTTTTTTTTTCGCATTCACCACCAACCCTCGCTTTTCCATGTATTTCTCCATTCCTTTCATAGTCAAGTATATATCAACAGTGGTTCCCAAACTCTGGTCAACCAAACCAGAATCAAATCTGTAACTCTATAAATTCATTGTCACGGCTACGGACGTATTCCTGACTTAAAAATGTAACATATTCAGACTAACTTGAAATCGTCTGCCTACATGCTTCTAATTCTTCGCATGGGCATAAATAAATCAAGGAATAGTCGAGAAATAAACCCGCTTTATAAAAATCGGATGTAACATCGAAAATCGAAGGTAAATTGCGTAGAAATGATAACACTTGCAAAATGTCGAGCATATTTCTCGAAAGTCGCCAATTACGCCAACCGATTTCGAAACATCGATCAACTGGCGACTTTCCTGCAGCACTGGCAAAACACTTCATTCATGCATGGAAAAAGAAAGTAAAATAAGCGCTCGTCAAATGTAATCGCTCGTGCGCTGGCCGGACCATTCATAAAAGCCGCTGCTGCACATGCAGCGTGGGCAAACGCTAGTGTCGTAAGTGTAGGCCGTTCTCGTACGTTGCAAGTCCACGTTACGTTGAGCTTTTGCTTAGACGCGCTGCTTGTTAGTTTGCGTCTGTCCCTTTGCGCACTATTGCCGTTGTGTTTGGCGCGCAAAAATCGAGGAAGTAAGCTCGTGCTTACTGCCAATCTCAGCAGCGATGGTGCAGCTAACTGGTGGGCGATAGCGTCGATCCAGCGAGGATGCACGATGACTAAGGAATACAATAAACGTGCCAGGGCGCGCGATTCTGCAGCCTGGAGCCTGCTTATTTGAATGCAACCGGCAAGACGATAGACGACAGCCGAACAATGTGGGGCGATTTCAAGAAAAGAGTGTCATAAATCGACCCAGCGCCGTATGACTGCTAAAAATACACATTTCGCGACTTTTTATTCTGAATTTTACTATATTTAGAATACTCGTAGATCATCAGCGTATCAGCGCAACGAAATGAATGATATACCATTAGATAGCTAAACTCTTCTACGTTAATAATCAGTAGTTAGAATTTAATATTTTCTTGTTTTCCTCAAAGATATCAGGGGTAGTCTTTGCTCTTTGTTAACGATATGAAGAAGTAAAATGTATTTAATGAGTTATATATCAGCTAATTCCTTATTTCATTGTCTATGTCATTGTTTATAGGTTGTTAATATCATGCTTGTGGACGATCCTTATTTTGGAGTATTTATTGGAGCGCGCAGTGGATCCGATGTAAATTGTCCATATATAAGTTAGGACACTGCGTAAGTTTGCGCGTCTCACGTCGAGCGCGCTCTTAAATCACCCAAAAATTATGGTCATGCACAACCAAGTTATTAATAACCTATATACCATTTCATAGATTATGAAATAAGAAATATGCTGATATATAACTCACTGAATAAATTTTCCTCTTTCATATCGTCAAGAAAGGATAAAATCTAACCAGGGTAACCAGGGTAACTAAAAAATTAAAATTTTAAATTCTAACTACTAGTTATTAACGTTGAAAAGTTAGCCAATCTAATGGTACATCATTAATTCCGAAAGCATTAATCTAAATATAGTAAAATTCAAAATAAACAGGCGCAGAATATGTATTTATTGGCGCTAATGCCGATTTAAGACGCTTATTTCTTGAAAACGCGCCAATGTGCGACGGCAAAGAGGGCTTGGCCCAAGGTGGAGCACGGCGCTCGGCAGGATTATGACGTCACGACGCGTAGGATGCGCCAATGATCTTTTTTAAACACCGAATAATTGTCCACATATTGCGTTAATTACTTTTTAATTACCGTTTTATATCAATCTTCAATACAATCCTCAATACAGAATTTATAAGTTGCAATAAAATAAATTTACGTTTAAATTTAACTGAAATACATTAAATTAATGTAACAAAGATTAACTTACCGTAATATTTCACAGAAAATTCACAATGCTAAATCCTGAAAATCTAATTAACGAAAATGCCAAAACGAATGTTCCTTATCAATGCACTAGAAGTGATTTAATACATATTTATTTATTCCTTTCTTGTACATGTATTCAAATATCACATTCACAGAAATACAAAAGACAGCCTCAATGAGTCGAATGTGTTTCGCATCGATTTGACCATCGTCCTTTTCTGCCTGCGTCTCACCCTGATTAATTACCGAATTTCTTCCCAAAAATATACGCTCACCCTGTGTGCAATTCGTTGATGTTTGATGCTAGAAGTAGATAGTCGCGATGTCATATCATACACAGGTAACATTTAGGAATATAAAAATAGATATACACTTCTGCCCCCTGTATCCAGTACCTCGTAAACCTCAAAAAAACGTTCGCCTATCAACTTTCGAAAAAAACGTTTGAAAAATGTGGAAATTGTTATAAGGGAAACAATGTTAGTCGTTCTGAGGGGGGCCCCACGTGCAACAACAATTATGACATAGTGTTCAACAATATTATTTTTCATTATCTCATCTCCTCGTCATCATCATCATCATAATTAAAATATTACAATTAGTTCATCACATCATGATCGTCTATTTGATACCATGACAGGTTAAATGTATGCCTCGACAAGCCAAATTTTTTTCCTTCCTGTCGAAGTTATTCTTACCAAATATGTTTTAAATAATACTCTGTACAATATTACAATATTTATAATCAATGTTTATAACATTATTTCGTAGATATTTCTATATACAACAATGATACATACGTGTCATCTTCGCATAGCACTCAACAAGTTTTCTTTGAGTATGATTCGTTTTAGGCCATTGTCTTTCAAAATAAACCTTAAAACAATTCTATTAGTAGAAAAAAGCGCTTTGAAAACATTAATTTCCCAGAAAAAAATAGTCAACAAATCAATAGATAGAAAGAGAGCGTCTTGCAAAATTTCCCAGAAACGTCAAAAGTTCATAGTAGGGTTTGGTAACTTTGCATAATATATTTTCTGTTTTTCTTTTCAAAAAGACACATGATTAAGGCAAAATGTCATTTTTCTACAATGGTTTCACTAATTGTGATTTGATCATCATTTCTTACAATTCAATAAATATCGATTGAAATGCCACTGACTGCAATAAAGAAATCAATTTAATACTGCACGATATGTATTCAATTTTGTTTCAACGATTAAATTTCTGTATAAGGATAACGATATTTCTGCGCATCAGTAGCATTTCGCGCCATAAATAATAAAAAATTAAAAAAATAAAAACAGGAACCCATTATTTTTTACAACTCGTGACATACATACATTGACTAATCGTCTCTTTGTTACTGACTTAAGCCTAGTGCCTTTACCTTGAGGCGTATGTGCAGAAAAATGAAGTGGCTCTTTCCATTTTTTGACGCGCATGCGCAACAAAAATCTAGCTTAAGTCAGAACGATAACATTTACATCAATGCGATGTGTATGATTTATTGACAACGCCGCGGTTTTCCTCGCGCACAAATTAAATGAGATTATCACAAATCGCAGGCCCGATTTTTGATTTCTTTCTGTGAAATGTCAACATTAACAATTAGAATATAACTCTTTCTCAATTAAATCTTGTTAATAAAAGTACGGAATGTCATGCGTAAAAACTTTGCTCTTTATCTTTAAATCTCTATAATGTTATTTGGCAACAATCTTTTAGATAATATTAATTTTCAATAATATAATAATAAACAAGTAGAGTTATTTGTATTATTAAATAATTAAAGCCGTTTTGTTAAGGTTTTTTACTTTCTCTCTTCTTGAATCTAAATATATGCTATACATCTTTCTTCAAAAAACCATCGATAGAAATCTATGTTTTCTCTGTGATAATAGACACATTAATAATGTGTATATGAAATTAGTTATTAATTTTCCCTAATTACAAACCTTAGAAAAATGTTCTGCTTTTAGTTTGATTGCCTCTAAGCTCTAACTGTTCTGTAATACCTTTGTCAGTCTACAAAAAGAACTGGCTTTTTGTTTTGTGTCCAGCTATATGGCAACACATTTGCAATCTATCTAAATTTGGGGTTCCTAATTCGACACGAAATTACAAATGGCACACGATACGGGCGCACTAAGGCCGGTTTTTTCTCACTTATAACTTTTTTCTTGTATTTATACAAATACCACAACAAAGTACGAAGAGATCAATGGGGTTTCGTTTCATCAGGTCTCGCAAGGTAGATTCTTGAAGGTCCTTCTAAGATTTTTGAGGGGGTAGTGTGTCATTTGCTGGGATTCCCACATGACGGGGAAGTCCCCCTCCACGTAGATGGGAAGCACTGGGCATATTTATGTTTGTGTGAGTGCGTGTGTATGAAGCACTAGTGAAGACGATGGCGCTTACTCAATGCACACGTAGATCAGCCGAGCGTTGTCGGAGTCGAGATCACAGTCGTCACGGATGAAGAGAACACATTCGCCGGGTGCCAACTCGGCGGTGGGCAAGTCTCACAGGGTCGTGGTGACCGTAGACAACGCGAGCCCACTGTCATCGTGATGCATATGGTGCTGTTGATGCGGCAACATGTGGTGGTGATGGTGCTGAGGTTGCTGTTGTTGTTGTGCGACTTGCTGTTGTTGTTGTTGAGCGTTGAGTTTGTTCTCTTTCTTGATCCGCTGCTTGAGATGGACCTTGGCATGGCGTTTCTTTTCGTCGCTCCGGGCGAACTTACGGCCGCAGACATCACAGGAGAAGGGTTTCTCGCCGGTGTGTGTGCGAATATGTGTCGTGAGGTGATCAGAGCGCGAAAATGATCGCATGCAAATCCGACACTGGAAAGGTTTCTGCCCCGTATGGATCCGAATATGGCGTGTGAGTTCATCAGATCGCGAGAATCGACGATCGCAGTTCTCCACAGGACAGGCGTAGGGTCGTTCGTGGACTGGAGTTTTACTAGGGCGATTCGGATACTTTCGCGGTTTGACTGGTACCAACTTTAAAGGAACTGGAGATTGCTGGTAAACTTGCGAGAGGATCTCATGACCTTTACTTGTAGATGGGTTGTACTCTGCTAGTGAGACACTGTAGCCAGAACCGGATTGTTGACTAACAGACATATCCCCCGACCCACACCCCGAGGTGAAAGGTTCCTGCTTGGGGATCAACGCCGAGGTTCCGGGCACGATCAACGTGCTAGACACCTGCGGTGTATATTCTTGCGTGTCCCATTGGTACTTCCCTGTGCTGGCGACGAGGGGTTGACCCACTCGAGAATACACCAAATCCTGTTGCATATCCATTTGTAAACTCCCCGCCGTTGAGCAGGAGGTATACGAGGGTGGGGGTTGTTTGAGCGCGAGCTGTGTACTGCATTCCATGCTTAGCATCAGCTGGTCGGTTTGTGAGCGATCATCGTACGGTTGTGTGCCCGCAGGACTCGGCGTCGTCGATTGATACTGCGCCTGTTGCTGTTGCTGCTGCTGCTGCTGCTGCTGCTGCTGCTGAGGGGATTGCCCGCTCTGTCCCAACAAACCGTACATTGCAGGATACAGTGGTTTATCGCCGGCTGATAGCAGCCATGGGTTGACCGCCGAAGGAGAGTGCATTTCCTGGTTTGCCAGCCCCAGCGGACTGCCCACCGACTGCATTTGCATACCGCCGGCCGTCGCGCCGCCGCCCTCGGGGGGAGGCGCGTAGCGATGCAGCATTTTCGCGCCGTTGCTCGTCACGGAATGCGTGGGGTACATGCTGCTTAGCGTGCTGCCGTTGGTGGCGTCCTCCTCGTGCACGCCAGGACTGATCGCACTCTCCTGCGGGGTGCCGCGCTCGCCTACCTGGCTACAGACGCTCGGCGAGTGTCGTGCCGGGCTGCCGGTGTGTTCAAGCGATAACTCCTCCGTGTCTAAAGAACCTGGAGCAATTTAGAGAAAAAAGCTACTTAGTAACATCACATAAACGATCTAAATTTAGTTTAACCACTAAATTTAGTCTACCTCGAAAATGTTCTGTTTTGATATAGTTATGGTCATAATTATTTTGCGCTTCATTCAAGAGTAGTATGGTGAATGAACACGGGTATTGATCGGTTGTTTTTTTTTAGTATTACAGGCGCCAGCCACTGAATACCGCCGGCCGCGACCTTCTTGCCGGCGCCATGCTTTCCGGCGCATGCACGAAAAACTTGTTGATTTTCGCATCATCCGGCTGGTTGTGAAAACCCGACGTAGGTCGTGAACACACGCGCCATAGTTTACTATCCGTCGGATTCGTTCGGCTCACGCAAATTTCTAGTTGTAGTTACTCACAGATCATATTTAGACTCAATCTTGGTACGTGGGGTATGACGCAAGTGGTTATTATTACCAACGTGTGTATTCAGACTACTTGTTCCCGTCGGATTGAAATACTTTAATTATTTTAGAGATATTTGCGCTTGGTCATTGGTCTTATGCAAAAGTTTGATTAATTTGGTGAAATGGTGATTATTCCTTGGTAACTTTTAGTAAAATTTTGGTCCCTTGTGTAAATTTGATACTTTTTGCGTCCCAATGGCACTTTTCGAATATAGTTAGCGACTCACCAGTAATGGGTGGTGGTTCAACGACGGTTGATGGGCCGAAAAACGAGGGAATATCACTGGAGGTCGTCACCGGCGTGTTGAGATCACCCGGTTGGGGTTCAGAGGGCGCCGGCTCTTCGATGGCGGCGCAAGTCACCGCCGGCACGGGGCTGCCGCCGCTCTCGACGACGCTGCCGGCGCCCTTGTACAAGCACGTGTCGAAGCTGAGCACGTTGAAATGGTGCGCGGCAGCGGCCGCCGCCGCCGACTCAGTGATGAGAAACGCCGACGCGTGATGATGGTGATGGTGCTGGGGCGGCAGCGTGTCCAAGCCGTCCATGATCATCGTGGCCGCCGGATTCGCGAGACTCGCCGCTGGCGCTGTCCCGCCTCCTAACGCAACAGAACAAGCAGGCTGTATACCAGCCGCCGCACACGCGTCGCCCGCCGCCAAATGTTGGCGCGCGCTGCCACTCGTTGTCGCAACAAGATAACCACCCCCTTCTTCAGTGGGTGAAAGCGTATAAACAAATCAGCACTGGCACCAAGTGTTTTAGCCAAACGAACGTTAAGTCCAACACCACTTTCCGAATTTGTTTCGAATGAGACAGTTGTTCCTGCTCAGGCAGAGAGCGCGAACTCGAGATTAAACTTCGGAGATGCGGTGGCGCGCACCACGGCGGTCAAGGATGTACTGCTGCGTTTTGTGTGTGCGTTGCGCCCACAGGTACTGAGAGATTGACCGGCCGGCACAAGAAGCGTTCGGAAACTGGTCGCGACGCGCAACGCGACTATACTTTTATGAATGGAGCATCTGTTCCATATTTGGAAGCGCAATCAACAGAGCGGACCAATCGCACGCGACGCTGGCCGTCCCCGCCAGTGCTACGGAGACGCATGCCGGGGGGAACCACTAGCCCCACCAAGTGGTCGCAAGTAGCGTGCCGTGACGTCGGAGTGACGCAACGCGGCGCCTCGCAGGATCCGTCGCTGCGGTTGCTCCAGCGGAGCAACGCTGCCGCCACAGCCACCACCACCGCCACCCGCCAAAACGGGTCGATTGCTGCAAGGACGTCTTCCTGGAATGCCACAGACACTTTACCCCCAACTACATCCGTGACCTTAGCACATGAACCAACAACCATGAACCCTCCACATCCTATCATATCTATCCAAGTCATGCCTTCCTATTGATATCGAATCTTAAATAATTCCGTAGAGAAAGTGGTAACTAATGAAACTACAAATGGAAGTCGTCTTTAAATACCACCTGGTAACATGTTTGGTATTAACACACGAACCAAACAACCCTCTAATTATGTTTTTCCAACACACGGCTACTTTATTGTTTGCATTCGTCCACTCGTAGGACCTAGGCTTGATCCTACGTCCTTATATCCTAGAAATATTGGATCCAATAAGATCTAGTATTACAAATGGTAAGAGTGTATTAAGGACATCTCTCTGTAATACCCATTATCGTTCTATTTGTTACCACAGGTAGTAGAGAGTGATTTCCTATATTCCAACGCCCTAGACTCAGTGGCTCAATGCATTAATCTTAGAATTAAGGTAACTTCAATGACCTTAGAACATAAACAACAAAACCATGAACCCTCAACTCCATATCATGTTTATAATACCCACAACTACCTATTGTTCCGAATCTAGAACTATGTCCTACGTAGATAAAGAGTTGGAAATAGAAATAGTATGCAACGGCACTATTTTGGGAACATGGCGGGCGACAGCTGTTGTCGAAAATCACAGCTCGAAATACATCCAGAATCCTGCCGACCATCATCAGCTGGCGATCTCGCACGGCACCGTCGCCGCAGCGCGGTGTGCTGACTCAACAAACGCTAGGTGACGCGTGGAAAACGCTCTCGTGGAAAACAGCGCACAAACCTGCAGTTACGTAACGCACGCGCGCGCCAAAAATATCCAATGCGACGAGAGAATTCACTGGATCAAATCATCAACTGGTCAAGTCGTAATTATACGACGTTCAAGCCTTCGCAATCACTTATCTTTGTACCGCGCGGGGTTAAAAATATCGACAAGTGTCTGGTGTTGCGTCTATTGTGCCGCTCGAATGTGTGGGCATACAACACAACAATCGATATTCATCGTTGCAAGTAGATAATTGTGATGTACGAGCAGAATCCTCCTACTTCTGCAAATGTCTGCAGGCGTTGCAGGAGAGGGTACGCTATGACGTAGGTTTCATTCATGGAAATCGGCGGGATCTGCGCCGCACCCGGGAAACTCTGGCCTTGGCCTCAACATCGCACATGCGCACATGCCTACATCGGTAGTGGAAATACGTCGCAGGACAGAGGGAAACTAACCCTCTTGTGCGTTATGTGCTCCTAATACACTATTTCCGGCTTCGGGTCGGTTTCCGCCTTGCAAGTTTGACTAAACATTGGCATATGGCACGTTTTCGTGTTCTCGAATGATTTGATATTTATATATTGCAGACAATTTGTGACGTTGCGAAAATGCGTTGGTTGCAAACTCGTGTGGGCTGGATACCATATGGATGAGATGGTAATATGGCAGTCCTTGTGGCGGTTTCAATAAAACATTATGTAAGTTCCAGCCCGAAATGGCGATATTTAAATTGCTCGATAATTATAACAAGACGGTGGGCGTTCATTAGCTAGTCTTTGATTTTTTGTGTTCTTTCAAACCTAGAAAAGGCTTTGCCCTTTTTGGTTCATATGGTTACATCCGGAACGGTTACTACTTTTTAGTTAACTATTCATTACTGAGTTATTGGTCGTACCCCGTTCAATGATTCAGAATTAGATTAGAAAGAAGAAGATATCAATGTTGTTCCTTTACATTTAGGGTCACTGAGTGCCTTGTGTTACAATCGCATATGTTACCAAGAAATTTACGAATATTAGGGACTTATGTTGATTTTGGGACCATTGCACTTGGGACCGATTTTTTGTGGTTTGTTTATACGCTGTCTGCATAGAAAGATCTATTACCTGATCCCGAAGGTCCCGCAAACCACAGAGCGACCAGGTCATCAACGCTCGTCGTTGGCGGCGTGTGGTGCCCGTAACCCCCGTAGTAGTACGGTGGAGCGGCGGTGGTAAAGTCCAGCAGACGACCACGGGATGTCTCCACACCGCCGCCACCACCGCTGCCACCGCCACCGGTCGGACAGCAGTTACCATCCCTGCCATTGGGGCGCGCTCCACGTCGCGACGCGCTGCCATCTAGCAGCAGCTGCTGCACCTGCAGGATATCCACAAATTCGTCACCACCTGTTGCACTTTCGCGTGAACGTTGGCGCGCGTACCCGCCACTACCACCACCGACGGCGTCATTCCTCACGTCCTCGTGTTCCCGGCGCATCGTGAGCGTTAACATGTTGATGGCGCGATGGCGCACCGCGAACCCTACGCGCACCCACTGCGAGCATAACACTTTCGCGTCACTCTTGACTTTTTGTAGCACTTAGCACTCCAGCACTGAACTCAACTCGACTCTACCCAACTCCACACTCAACTGGCACATGGCTTGGCAGGCTCCACTAAGGGGTAGTCCACAGAGTCTTTGCTCTCTGCACTATTGAAGTGAGAGAAGAGGCAAAGTTTCGGATATCCTGTCCGAGTTTGCCGGCAAGCTTCACCACGCGAAACGGTCGCGGCATGAATGAACGGGGCTCCTGCTGTCCGACGTTAGCCTGCTCGTCGGTGGCTCGCGTGTTGTATGCCGTCAGGTACGGCCGCCAGAGCGCCGCGCCACAAAACGCCAACACACTTTTGTGTCCGCCTCTGCACCCAGCATACGGCCACCAACAAACGGTGACGTCACTGGGTACTCGTCATCACAGTACACGAGGATCCAAGTCAACCCACTTTTATCCAACACTACAGTCTGTTTCACTCTCCTACACTTTGTTTACTATTTGCTTCATCACTACCCCTCGAAGGCATACTTTCATAACATCTCCACACTTTCATAACTTTATTTTTCATATGGTACCTGCATACCTTTTGCCGTAACTCTTTCAAACCACTTTATAAACAATTTGAATACATTGTCCCCAAAAATCACAGCACGAACCAAACAACTACCGGTTGCTGCCCACTTGTCCACCGTCTCAGAGTTCATTGGCGAAGTTTATGGCATCGTTATTCGATCAATTCTAAGCGCGCGTTGGGCGCGCGCCGCCAAAAATATGTACGCGTACAACACCGGCCGCATGTATCCATTCGCCGTCACCGTCATCGCCACCGTAGAAAAACTCCTAGAAAGGCGGGAAATTGTTATTCCTGGCGGTGTGTGCGTGTTCGTCGTGTGCCGGTCGTGATGTCATCTGGTCGAGCGCGCGCTCGCTCGCTGACTCCTTCGACTATTTTTAAGTTTACGAAGTGTGCGCGCCGCGATTATGGACCATCTAGACTGCGTAATAGCACGGGAGGTGCCAATTTTCGCTCCTCGCGAGCGTGCGGCAAACGAGCTAACACGTCACATATCACAGGACATCAACCCAAATTTCATTCTAAATCCGCATTTTTCTGCGCCTAACTAATGAAAACACCAGCCTACATGATTTTACATAGTCGGAGGTTTTTATAACTGAAAATGTAAACACTAAAAATTGAAAATAAACAGGACATATATGTATTTCTCTTCCAGTTATGTACTATTGAATTTTATTGGTAACTCGTCTGTAGTTATTTAATTCTATAGTTAATTAAGGATCGCAAAAGCCTCGAATTTCTGTAAATCTAAATTTTTAAAAACATTCTAGTCGGGTTTTTATATGATATCGCTATTATAGAGAAAATATTAAATTATATAGAAATCGGAAACCTTGGTGTTTCGACGTTTTTTGCAGTTGCGGTTTTTGCAGCAAATCCTGCGATTTTCGGGATCAGGTAAAAGCGTATGCTCTGAAGTTAACTACAAAACCTTGACAGAAAAGTTTATTATCATTTCTTATGGGAGGTGACTTTTAGAGTGACGTACATATGTTACTTAGATCGCTCAGGTCACATAAAAGTGCACGCTTGATTTCTTCCATCCTATGGAGCCGTTCAAAGTTTATAATTTTACATAGGAGGGTCCTTAAAAATCCGGTTTTCCAGGAGTCTTGAAGAGTTGTACACCTGTAAGACACATAAAATAAATACAAAAAAAAACTGAATACAAATATGCGCATCTGCGATTTGTGTAATTTTCTTCGAACCTTGTGGAGCGGATGAAATATCCGTTATAATTATAGCGGGTAAGTCTTTAACGTGAAAACTTTAAATATCTCGAAAAATATGCCCTCTACGAAAAAAGAAAATAATTTAGCCCGATTTTTACATTTGAAAATAAATTCATAAAATTAATTTTTACCGCTTACAGAAGCAACTACGAAGTAAATGTTTCGAACAAATCTTACGTTCAGTCGTACAATTCGAATCAGCATTAAAAAATAGGGGTACACATTTAAAAGTTAAAAGTTACCCCTACCCCATCAACTGGGGGTAGGGGTGGGGGGCTGAGTATACTACGATCATATTTCCCCCATGGAATATTTACTTTTTGATTACCTATAATTTTATTATATAAATTATTTTTGGGCAAAAGGCTCAAAATGGCATAAAATCTCGTTAACACAAGTTATTTCTATACATGTACTACACGTACCCAAAATTTCATTCAATTTGGTGTTGGACAATTGGAACACTCTCCTTGTGAGTTAAAGTGCCATTATCTGGAAAACTAGATGAATGAAGCCCTTGAAAATCACACTAAAATAGTAAAAATGAGTTGAATCCAACAGTACAGTACATTAAAATATCCTAATATGTATAATAAATATATAAGAAATTGTAACAATTTAGTGAAAGTATATATGTTTCGTATAGTGTGTTATAGTATGTGTTGTATAGTACAGTATGTTTGGAATTGTCCCTTCGACGTGATTTATTTGATGTATTTGAGAAATTAAAAATATTACGCCAAATTGAAAACAAGTTTCAATATTAGGAGAAGTCATTTTGCTGATTGTGAGATCGACGATGTGGACTTTATTAGACTCAACTTCAACGTTCAGTTCTGAACAATTAATCGAAAATCGGTCCCAAGGATTTATAATAAATTTAATTCTCAATCGCTTGGTGTAAAATGTGTATACATAGGAATAAAACTAATAAACATTTCGAAACTTTCGATGTAAGTAGAAACAACTTGCATGACTCATAATATAACTTCAACCAATAAGCAATCCATTGCGGGAGTTTGAGCAAAATTTCACCATGAACTGATTGGTGCATATTTTATACTCAAAAGAATCGGAGAAATATGACAAAATGTAGGCCTTAGAACAAATAATATTCCTGAGATCGATGTTGTTGACGCTCTAGATCAGTGTTTTCAAATCTTTCATGTGCTATTATTAACATTTCGCATCCCCGGTATAAAGTATCGTTAACAATTGAGCAATTCGTTTTATGAAAAGAGAATGCATTTGATCCAAAGACCAGGCCATCGACTATACTGGTCCTTCAGCCTGGACTTTTATTGTTTTCATATATTTATATCACATGTTATTATTGTGATATTATGATATTATGTTGTATCATGTTTAATAATTGTGAATAATTGGTGCCCACCGCGAGGACTCGAACCCGTCCGTCTTCAGGTGGGCTCGTTTTATGATTTTTAAACTTTTATGGAAACTTAGAAACTATAAACTATTTGATCGAAATACCCGCAAAGGGCATTTCATAATAGTTAATCTATTATAGTTTTCTATGTATATATTTTTCAGTTATTAAATTTCTTCAAAAGTTTCAGAAACTTGTTTGTATAAATAATATTAATTTATGACTATGTATTCAAGAGGTTTCTAAACTGGGAGGTGCGAACTCTGAATTTACGGCGAGGGGGTCATTTTCAGGGAGACAGAATTTAAACATGGAGCTTGCTAAAATAGTGTATTAAAAACGGAGGCGCAGCTATATAAAGTTTGGAAACCTCTGGTTTATACAGTGAAACCCGCCGTTTGCAATCTACGGAAAACTTGCCAGGCCCATTGGTTTACGTGACATACGTAATGAAAATTGACCTGTATTACGCGGAAACTGCCTAACGCGGTAATAGAATGAAATATGTGTGTGTAACGAATTATTTTATATGGGTAAATCAGAGGATACAAGCCTCCTACTGGAATCTTGTATTTTTTAAAGCGTACTGAAATATATTCTTTGGCTTTTTATCTTCCGGACTTTAAATAACATTTGCAAGAAACATTTCTATATCGAAGTCATTTTTCATATGTAATGTTGTGTGTGTGTTTATTTTTCATATTATTGTAATATTTATGATACGAATGGTTTGAAATTTTAATTATCGTGTGAATTTTAGTTGAATGTTTACTATATTCGTGCGTTTAGAGTTTTTACAGCTGAGTTAAAGGTAGTTGTTTTTTTTTCCGTAATTTTTGTTTTCAATAGATGTCTGTTTTGTGTATTCAATATTAGGGTAAGAAAGTAGGAGTTTGATGGCATCGTAGTATTGTTTAGATGAGTCTTTGCTTTCGAGAAAATGTATTTAACTTAGCTATCTACCATAGTGATTTTTTGTACACAAGATAAAACTCTTCAAGTTAATGTATCTGGCATCGATACATTAACTTGAAGACACGAGTGGTTGTTCGTTTCCCCATCCCCATGTGTAGATTTGTATACAGTAGGAATTTTGTAAACTTGTTTTGGTTTTTGGAAAAATACAGTCAGTCTTAATCATAACTTGGTGGAAGCAAGTCTTGAGCATAACTTGGTAGGCTTTGGTTGGGTTAGAGTTTCGACACTCGTATTAACTCCCTCGTTAAGGTACCCCAACCAAGTGTTTGCTTTTCTAAGTTGCGAAACTTAGAAATAATCCATACATCCGGACTCCGATCTTCAACAGTGGATACCTGTCAATAACAGTGAAAAAAAGTTTGGTTCCGAGACTTTAACTGTATAACAGAAGTTGAATAGAAAGATTTTTTCTCTCTCACATATTATCTATTAAATTTGATAGATCTAATATATTAAGTATTACAGTGAAAAGCATAACCTTTGAGGAAATCTTATAAAATAAAATTGAGTGAGTTATCAGAAAATATGTTCTAAAAATAAACGGCCTGAATAAAGATATCTCTGAGAGGCAAATTGCGCTTTATAAAACGGTCGCGCGTCGCACGTCGAAATGCAAAACGCCACAACGTTCGATATTGCATTCGATATAATTTTTGCGCAAATCGTCATGGCCTTATGCAGACGCTTTTACGACGTACGCCGTAAAGTGGAGTATCACTTGTTGCGTTCACTATGCATTGTGCACCTAGAGTCGGTACTCTCTCTCTATATACGAGTGAGTATACTGGTATAAACACGGCTGCAGTGCGGCGCGAGCGCATAGAATAGCCGCTAGTAATTTACTTTAATTATACGCGCCTGAACGCGGGGCCCCGAATCGAGCCGGAGAGCGGACATGTTTTATCACAATCCACCGCTGCACTTATTCTTATCATCTCGCTTACACTTTATGACTATTTCATTCATTTTCGCGAGCGGCGCGGCGCGGCGAGCGTTTGCGTCGCAAATATCAAATTCGCTGTTGACGGCCGGTGGCTGCCGCTCGCAATAATATTGCTCGAAAATAACTATCGAATTCGCCAGTTGGCTGTTTGCTGGCTGCTGGCTGGCTGGACTCGTGGAGGGAAAAGAAGGAAAGCGCTGGTCGCCGGGCAGGCGCGATAACAGCCGCCTCAGATTAAACGTGTCTATCTATCTGGCAAACGGAATGTGTTCCGGGAAGTTGTGCTCTAAAAATTGATTAACACGTTGCGTACGCGCGACGGAACGGCTATTCTTACAGCATTTCTCAATTACGCTGTTTGTTTGTAATTCGAATCGCCTGACATGTTGTTTTCGGCTGCTGTTTCGGGAGATAAACGTGGTTTTATTATTATTTCGGCAGTCGTTTCATTTTACGCCAATGTTTTCACGATTTTACTTTTGGGTTTTTTAATTGGTTTTATTTTCATGTTCAAATACAATATAAACGTTTCACTACAAATCGTCAAACAATGTAAAGTTTGAGCTAATTCAATTACGTATATTTCCTCACTAATTTTACACTGATATTTCTTGAATCAAATTTTAATTGTTTTTAATCAAGATCTATTTCAGTTATAATCTGACACAACAAGAGTTAATCAATTGTAACCTTAGCTCATCGAAGCGATTAATAAATATAAAAATATAGCCTACTCTTAATCTAATTTATTTTAATCTGACCTAATCGAACCTAACCCAACAAATCATCAACTTAGCTAACTCATCTCAACTAACGTTGAATCTGAAACATCAAGATTGTCGATCTCAGAAATAGGATTTGTTCTAAAGATTTTTTTTTCGTATTTCCAGGATTCCTAGCAGTATAAATCATGCAATATTCGATTAGGGGTGAAATTTGCCACAAACACCTAAAACACCTAAAAGTTGTCTCTTATTATATCGAAATTTTCGTGATAAGAAAATTTATTTGATATAAGATATCAATAAGATTGATATAATATGATTGGACTTTTATTTCTATTTGCTATATTTCGATGTATATAAGTCATATACCAATCGATTCAAGATCAAATTTGGCGTAAATCACTAGAACAGATTTTCGATTAATTGCGTAGAAGTGATAATATAACTCATCAAAGTTGAGTATAATTACATCGACATGTTCATTGGCAGAAAAATTACTTGAAATGACTTCTTCTAAAGAGTTATTTGTATTGTTTATGTTTCCATGAATGGATATCATTCACTAATCGATTCAGAATTAAATTTGCTACAAGTTACTGTAGCAGTTTTTCGATTAATAGTTTACAACTGATGTTATTGATCGTTGAAGTTAAGTCTCATTTATCGATATCATTTTACTCTTAAAAATGATTTGCTTCTAAAAATTGCACTTTTATTTATATTGTCCTTATTTTTGGAAATACAAATCATACAACAATCTATTCAGAATTAAATTTGCTACAAACACGTGCAATACATTTTCGATTAATTGTATAGAAGTGTTGTGATTGAACGTTGATGTTAATTCTAATAAAGTCAACATCGTCGATCTCTGAAAAATGATATCTCCTAACGATTACATTTTTCTCATATTTTTCGTGTACCTGGGAGTATATATCAGGTACTAGACGATTTAGAATGAAATGCACTATAAACATTTAGAATGGATTTGCGATTTGCTTAGAAGCGATATTTTACGATAATTTGCTACAAGTTCATATAACAGATTTCCGATTCACTGTTTAGAACTAATATTGTCAACATTTTCGCAGTATCGCAGTAAGAATATCGATTTTAATTAACTCGTCCTAAAGATTGTACTTTTATTTATATTTTCTTATTAATAGGAATACAAATCATTCAACAATCGATTCAGAATTAAATTTGCAACAAACATATGGAACATATTTCCGATTAATCGTTTAGAGGTGTCGTGATTGAACGTTGAATTTGACCATAATAAAATCAACAACGCGAAACTCACAATTATGATTTCTTCTAAGGATTAAATTTATCTCATATTTCTGGGATACCTAGGAGTATAATCAGGTACTAGACGATTCAGAATAATATTTGCAATGAAGTTCTAGAATGGATTTCTGATTAATTGCTTAGAAACGATATTATAAGGCATGCAAGTTGTGTTCAAATCATCGACGTTTTTACTCTTGAAAAAATTACTTGGAATGACATCTCTTAAAGATTGCACTTTTATTTAT
>JAODAC010011206.1:0-25414 GCA_027575185.1 Mimaenictus wilsoni
CAAAACAATAAAAATGTAAGAGTGAACAAAAATAAGGACAATTAAACAAGGAATAAGTGTCGTACTTCCATTAATATGTATATATAACAATTGTTATCGTAGTAGATCCATAACAAGTCAATTCGTTAGTAATTTTCTGTGTTAAATATCAGTCAAGCTTTTATCAGAAAGTATAAGTCATTTGAGGAATATTTTGGAAACCTCATTATATACTTCACAGAGTGTGTAATTATCATGTGACTCTAGCATGTTATTATTGATAAGAATGTTATTACAGAGACAAGTGAAGCATTTTAGGACAATGAATTTGGGTGTAAATGATGACTATTCAGAATAGACGTTTCACATGTTTTTAAGTTTAACTTTTCACTAAATTAAAATATTGAAAGTAAATAAAGTTAGTTCGACTCAAGACAACGGGTAGTTGTTCGCTTCGTGGAATATATATTTTCTCTGTTCGTTTCACTAAGCAGTCATCAGATGAACACTGCACCTTGTTCTCCCGAACTTTGATGATTTATGTTGATTTACGACATGTCAATTTACTATATATTTTTCAGTTTATGAGGAACAATTAAAACGGTTAAAAATCGACTTTCTCAATTGATTTGAGACTATCCAATAGAATTGCGGCATTGCCTATTTTAATATGTCCTCTGTTGCCATTAAATGTTTATAATATGCCATGATGGTTATAAATATTTATATTTGCAAATTTTACTGTTAAGAAAGTTTTGATGGTTGCTATGTAATTGCATTATAATTTAAAGAAAACACGTGTGAGAAAGTTGTTATAGATAAATCTATACATTTTTATTTGGTTTATCACTCGTTTGCAAATATTAACTGCTTTAAATTATATGTTTTCGGAGGCATGGAATTTATTTGCTTTGCAATTTTGTAGAACCTTAATTATTCTACATGAGGACATATGGTGAGACGGAGTTTAATTATAACATTTACAATTAATATTTAACGATTCAGTCACAATTTAATGCAGATTCATCAAAATTTATAACAATTTGATCATCAGTAAACGATAAAATATCATTCAATACAAAACATTATTTACAATTTTTTATAATCTAAAGCAGGGGTCGGCAAAGTTTAATTCCTCCCCTTTCGAAGTTATAGGAGACTTCTATTGGTAAGTCTTAGAAGTCTTTGGAGAGGAAGGGGTTTCCTGGTGTCTCTTGGGTGCTACTCACACAGACTTAGCAACATCAGGTGATTGTTCCGCCAAGAACATTCTTCTAATGGGTGTTCTGAAGTCTCTAGGGAAGTTTAAACTGTAGTGGATCCTAAACAAGTATCTAGTCCTGCTCTAAAGCCATAAAAAGTTGAATTTATGCATAGAAAGAATCAATTTGTTTGGCATATTTGTTTGTAACAAAACTACGTTTGAGTTTAAGTGTTGGTCCCAACTCTCCTGTGGGAATCGAAAAGTCACTCTCCAGTATGGTAAACTTCTGCACCCTAGCTGCATTGGAAATCGCAAGCTTATTTGTAGCATCAATTCCAGCCTGAATCGCCTTAACCAAATTTGGATGAGGACCGGTAGCAATAACTTCATGAGTGGTACTAGCTGGACATCCTAGACCATGCAACCATTCCTGACAACCCTTCGTAAGTGTACTCAAAGGAGCTGTATTCTCATCCACTTCCGTTTTGAGCGTGAGCAACATACAGAGAAACTTCCTCTGATCACCAACCAGCATAGCGTTGCTTAATTGAGGTAGTTCCTTCTTAAGAATATCTTCTATTGGAACAGGAGCAACGTTCTCACCTCCAGCGGTGATGAGGATTTCCTTAAGGCGTCCTGTGATGTAAATGAAGCCTTTGCTATCCATTGTTCCAAGATCTCCAGAATGTAACCAGCCTTCGGAGTCTAAAGCTTCTTCGGTCTTAACCTGATCTCCAAGATAACCCATAAAGACATGTCTTCCATACATACAGATCTCACCGTTGCCTTCGCTATCTTTGTTAGCGATCTTAGTTCTAGTTCCTGGAATGGGCATTCCAATACTCTTTAAGTCACAGGCTTCTGGGATCGAGACAGTGTGGGCACCAGCTGCTTCGGACATACCGAAAACGTCCATGATTGGCATGTCTAGACTCATGAAGTACTGACGTAATTCCACAGAGAGTGGGGCCGCTGCCGCGAAGAAAGAGACGCAACGGTTAAAGCCCAAGGCTGCTTTTACTTTTTTGAAGATTAAGGTTGAGGCTATGCTGTAACTCCAACTGGGAGAGTTAATTCTGTAGAATATAATTAATATAATTAGAAGGTGTAGTTAATTGCAACGAGAATAATCATTTTTATCCTACCGGATGATGATAACCGGAGTAGGACATAATTTATTTTGATTAATGATTTCCGGATTCAAATCTGGTCGGTGACATTTTCATTTGTGTCTTTCAATTAATGTAATTCGTTCTTAAATATCATGAATTTTGATAATTTCTATTTTAGTAAATTCTAACATATATTTTGACTACAATATTTAAATAAATTGAGATATTTCTGCCAGCGGTATCATAATTTTTCCTTCTGCATTCTTATGACCGGTTGGACACATTCCATTTTCTCCTATTGATATGAATACACTTTTTATACAAAGGCCTGATTCTCAGTGCTTTTCATTAAAACATTTAAAAAGGGCCTAAACTTTTTAGATTTAGAAATCAGTTGTTTGTATTTGAGGTCAACTTTTAAAACCTCTCATTATTTTTCCCAAACAACAAAACAAAATTACTATTCAACCATTTAATGACACAGCCAAAAAAAGAATACAAAGAGTTAATAATCTCTTGTTGCGTTCTAAAACAGTGATTTGCACAATACACAGTCGAACAACACTTGAATTACATTACATCATACATCGTTATGCACTAAAATGAGCAGTAAAAGAACCCAGCCAATCGCAAACTCCTCAATTGTTACTTTAAACTTGCGGTTAAACCAAACAGAGAAAGAGATAGTTGACTGATTAATAGGAAGTGAACATGTATAAACATATACAAAGCTGACTTGCATTCAGTAGTGTTCAGTATTCTCGCGAAGAAACAGCTTTGCCAATGTTCTGACTGCAAGTAATATTACCTGCACTAACGTGAGTTTAATTATGTATTTTTAAATCAATTAAAAACCGGTTAACGAACCTAAACTTACACAACACCAATTTATCTACATAAATTCATGTACGAATAAGGTAGATTAATGGTCATGGATGAATTCATCTATTTAAATTGTGGATATTTCATTAGAACAGCCCAAGCATTAGAATAGTTAAAGTTGCAATAAATTGAGAAAATGTTTTTAAAATTCTCATAATTACCCTTTCATAACGTTGGTATGATGTTGCAAAGCATGTCCTTTGGCCCATGAGGCCAAGGCGGTTTTTACTGGACCACTTGCCTTCGCTACTTCAAGCATCTTCTCCCGGATCTTTTCGTAGACACGTGGTACACCTAAAAATCTGGTGGGTTGGGCTTCTTGGAGGGTTTTTACCAGAGTGCCTTTTAGGGCATTCTTGTCAGCGAAGTAAACCTCAGCAGCTACAGACATTACCACGTAGATGTCTAGGACTTGGGCAGCTACGTGGCTCAGTGGAAGGTAGCTTACTAGACGTTCGCAGGCGACGTCTAGGTGAACACGTTCATTGACGGCGACGGCGTTAAAGATAATATTGTCATGGGACAACATTACTGCTTTTGGGTTTCCCACTGTTCCAGACTGTTGCAGAAAACAATAAATTCCATTATCATTCATTCAAAATATCCTTTTCGGTTGTTTAAGATTGAGCAAAGCTTTATTGGTATTTTTTAGGAATTTATACGAACGATAATTTCTCTCTTAATCCATTGTCATTTATCGGGCGGGCAATTATATTTTCTGTCCTGGTAACTTATCAAAATATGTTATTTGACTAAAGTTTTTTAGTAATTTAACACAAACCAATCCTAAGTATCTTGTTTTTCTTTTAAAAATTGACATGAACCTCTTGGAAGTACCGTATTTTCTCTTTCAATACAATGTTATTAATAATGCCATGAATATGAATCGACTAAAACAGCGCACAATGGCCAATTTCTGGTAAAAAACGAGACATTAATCAATAATTCGAATTTTAAGCACCCCTTGAAGATTTTCTGTATTCTATCTTTTGTAAGTCTATTATTGGAGTGTATTTTATTTAATTTTGGTGGTTTCGCCTATTTTTCGTTGGGATGATCTCTTTATTTGTTGGAAATATACCCTATTTCATAATTTTTTTGGCAGGAGTTTGATTTTAGTACTTTGAGTACGTACTTAATTTGCTCTTTCAGATGATACCATACAATTTATTGTATGTTTAGGGGGGACCCCTTTATAGGGTGTTATTTTTACATTATCTCTTATGGAGTATAAACATCATCCTGGGAAATTCCAGTTAATAAATTTCAGAGAAGTATGAATTTGAGCTTAAAAAATCCATGAGGATTCGCTCTTTCAGATGATGCTGCGCACATAATTGTTTGTTTGGGGGGGGGGACCACATATAAGTCGTTATAGGCCATCACCTATGTAGTTTATATGTCTCCCTGAAATATTTCGCTGCAGCGGTCGGCAATCTATGATCAACATACCAAGTGATCCATTTACTAATTTCAGGTGACCAACTTAAGTTAAGTTTAGTTTAGGCATGCCACATGGGGAATTTCCTTTTGTGAACGACAGTCAAAAACCAGACATAATCTTGTCTTCTTCTTCAATTGATTCACGTAAACCTAAACGTAAACCTTTCTCTTGTAATGCCTACTTTTAATACATTTCAATGAACTTATAATAAAAAGTTTTGTGATATTTACTTATCAAATTTACAATAGTGCTGAAAGTGTCATTAATTAAAACAAATATTGATCATTCTGAAGTAATATATGTTAATTTATACTTGACAAAAGTATAATTATTATTTTTGTCTAATTGATTCATTATAGTGAATAATCTAATCGAAATTATTCATTAATTTGAAGGCAGCACCAAAAATTGTCGGTTAAAAAGTATCTCTCATAAGAATAATTCCAAAAATACAAATAGCAAGAAAAAAATAGATTTCTCTTTTCATATTTGAGTTGAAACTACTCAGCGTAATCACGATTTGAATCTGGTTAGTATGTCAGTTCGTAGGTTTCACTTTATTTCTACTTATTCGAAGTTAATTTTCATTACGCTCAACTTTAGTGAGAGTTAAGAGTAATTCTTAAGTTGATTAAGTTGATTCAAGAAAATACGCTTAATAGCAATTTTTCTATAGGATTTGTTCAAATGAATATTTTATAACCAATTTAATATTTATTCATATAAGTTTTAGCATCACAATATATCAAAAATAAGCACCACTTTATAACTATTCTAGTAGAGGTCAATAATAATCGTGTTGTTTTAATCAAACTTTGCCCTGCGATAAACTTTTATTCGAGTTTTGATCGCCTAATCGACTCTAACCCAAGTCATACGATGATTATGTAAAGCAGCTTACAATGACAACAAAATGCGTAGGTTTCAAACAAAAAAAAATATGAAAACCAAGGAAAAGTGTAATAGTAAATAATATGACTTACCGTATATACCAATGTGCAGCATTCATTCGGCGCCAAATTTTTAATTACGGAATCTAGAGCTTCGTCGGTTTCTTGAGCACCAATTTCCATCAATTGCTTCCACTATTTCAAGAATTTCAAGAATTATAAGAGCCTGTTTATCACTATTTTAAGTTTAAGAAAAACTTACGCTATAAACTGATGAATCTTTTGGTTCACCACTATATTGAATAATTGCATGAAGATCAGAAAGTTGATCTTTGATAGAGAGAATCTTCTGAAGTTGAGCATCATCTTCAACAACACAAATATTTGCTCTGCTCGTCTTTAAACAATGTAAACAAACTTCGGGTGTGTTTGTCGTGTAAATTCCAGCAGCCATTCCACTAAAAATGGACAATTTTGTATATGTTTATAGTTTGTCATACTGTTTTCAAGCGTATAACCTGAGTTAAATGTTTTTAAACCTTAAATGTTTTCAAAACACACGTTTTTGAGGTAATATATGTTTTTATGACAATGTAGTGTTAGTCATGCGTGACTTTTCATTAATCATCACATAAACATGTTTCATGGTCGATAATTTAATTACGTTTATTAGAAATTAATGTTTGTAAGACTTACCCTGCAAAAATGGCTGCCAAATCTGACATGAACCATTCGGGACTATTGAAACCAAGGATGCCGACTCCATGATGACGTTCTAGGCCTAATTTTAAGAAGGCTTTTGCGCAAGTTCGAACATTCTCATAGTATTTCCTGATTTAGAGAAGAAAAACCTTTTAGAATTTAACATCAAATGAAATTCTTAACAGAGGAACCTCAATTAACTGGTCAAAAATACATGATTTTCGCGATTTTCATAATGTTCAAAGTCATAAGCGCAATGAAATTCTTTAACATTAGAAAATAGATATTTAAGTTAAGTTAGTCAATATAAAGTTAAACATTAATGCCAATGCCTCGTTTTTTGATAAGCGCAGCTGCGTACACTCTAGCATCTTTAATTTTGATCAGAAATGAAAAAGCAAAAAGTTTTTGTAAAGTTTAAAGAATTTCCTTGAATATGACGTGGAGTATTTTCAATAAAATGGTCAAATTGCATGTTTTATATCGTTTTAAAGTTAAAGTTTATTTTTTGCATTGAAAATTCTACTTAAAAATACGAGAAAATATGCATATATTTTTTTTCTCCAAAAATTATTGACGTCATATTCTAGAGAATTTAATTATCTATAAAATGAGCTATTCCTCAGCCAAATTGTTGTAGTATTATTTTCTCTATCGTGTACGTAAAATAGAAAAACAAAAAATACTATATATTCCCAAGTCCGTTTTATGAGCTATAACTTGGAAAATACGTCAGCTATCGATTTGAACTTTTTAGGAAATATTCTTGAAAAGTTTAGCTATGGATTTAGACTACTTCCCAATGATTCTTGATCCGATAAATGAGATTTCTCCATTAAAAAAGTCAACTTACAAGTAAGAAATTTTCTTCCACTGATTATCCTCTCTATAAGCAAGTGCTGTATGGTTGGGATACTTATCTACTGTCCTCTTAAACAAAGTAGGAACTGAGATAACAGGATGTCGCTCAATCGCTGGACCAGTTTCAGGAATTCGTAATTTAACCAAACCATCGGGATGAATTGTTGTATAAGCTTCTGCTGGAAGTTCCTGATCGGGTCCTGAACAAAAAAGTTATTCCTAACTTCATTGAATTTAAGTTTTCTTAAATATTTACTTAAGTTTTTCACTTCTTAAGTTGGCTTAATTTATTTAAATCAGAATGCACTTACCATCCTGATGATTAAAGGCAATCTCCTCCATTATAACTGATTTTTGCTTGTTCCTACAGAAAGATCAAAACAAGATTAAACCAATAAGTCTCAACGTACCTAGCAAGTTGACTTATTGAATATCTTTGATTAGTCAACTAATAGGCCTGGTTTTGATAAACCTGTTGTTGCTGATTAAATGCAAACCTTTCAAGGTAGGATCACTTAAATTACTTTACCTCAAACCGGTCGAATTTTGCCTAGGAAACGATTTTTCGTGGAAATATGACTACTTCACTGAATAAATTAATGCTAATTAATTGAGGCCAAAATAGTTAACAATTCACAAATGGTCACCAAGTTGAATGTGTTTCATTATAAAACATTGAGGATATATATTCATATTCAGGAACAATAACTTTCTTAATTATTGGCCAATATTACGACAAAACAATTTTTTATGTACGCGGTTTTACAGAAATAAATTTCCATAACGAATAATTAAATCTGAATTATTCAATATAACAATGTTACATCAATTAAATTATAAAGAATCAAGTAAAATATAGAGATTTATTTGGCAATTAAGATATTTTGCATTTTATAGCTTTGTTTTTAATTATTTTCTCACCAATTTAAATCTACTTTAATAATTTTCAAAGTTTATTGAACATATTATAGAAAATAAAGATCGTTGTATTCTGCGAAACGTGCTAGCTTAGACTAAAACCTAATGAGACTGGAATGTATGTAAGTAGTCATGTGGTCGCATTGTTCACTAAATATTACTCATTACGAGAAAATATTTGGTTCCCAATGACGACACTTGAAAAATGCCATGAATATTTCCTTAATTACTGTGATTTATCGTCGGCTTTTCATTTACGTTTATATATTTTCTTTAAGAATTACAAAAGAGTACTTACGTTTTGATGTTAATTCCAACTGATGAATTTTGATAATGATACAAACATCTATCTCGTCACACGCACCGAAATGGACTGAAATCAATGGTCCAGCGCATCCGTAAAAGTTCGTTGTTGTAACAACCTCTTATATCAGTCGTTGTTTTATCAAGATTTGAGCCAAGTACTATTAATATGCGTTGGTTGTTTGTGGGTGGTACAAATATGGGAAAAATATTCGTAACGACAGGTTGAAGTTTCTGCAGTTTTAGATAATTAATCGCGGTTTACATGGAATGATAATACCTTAAGTGTCTGAAGTGATATTATCTTAAATTAATTTTGATTTTGTTGTAATGAATATTGAGTGACGAGATATAATTGTGAAGATGACCTATGTCAAGTTTTCTGAAAATAAAAGAGGATGCAGATTTAAGATGAAAAGGGGGAAATGCGGTTGATCAGACTAAATTTATTGCTGAAATTGATAGGAATTCATGAGGTACAAAGCAAACCGGACTCTCCAAATTCTCGCACAGAACTGTTTTTAATTGGCATGACTACGATTTTGATATACTGTGGGGCGAACGCTTTGCCCCTCGTGCAACTTTGCATTCCTGTGGGGTTGTTGCGGTCGTCAGTAACCGCCAGTGCTCGTCAACTCTCGGCCTCAGCAACGATTCCGATCGCCAAAGGTCTCCTGTCTCATCCGTCGATATTGCAATCATTTTATTACAAAAATATACTATCAAAATAGTTGTCTACAGCTATATCAATTTTGGACATTGGAACATAGTCACACTATCCTGATGATAGTCGCTGAGGTAAGTTCCTGCAGGAACTCATAATACCTTTATGGGTATGCTCGTAAAGGTATTGGGAGTTGTGGGTTCTATTCGTAGGTTCAAAACTTCTGATGATCACTTTGTCGGGATCACTCCTATCTTGTCTGTCTTCCCTGACATGATTTCCTTAACATGATCATTCTAAGGGGACTACAACCAGGTGCCAAGGAACTTAGTTATCTCCTGCTTAACTCCGCCGTGCTGTGCTTGACAGACCAAATTCTATGGTTACAATTGCAACTCCTACTATTTGCTATGGATGGATGAGTCTACTAACATGACCATATCATTTTGACTGGCGACCTTAGCATGCTCAACTACATATAATCAGCCTGACATGATTATAGAAGTGATTTCTTAGAATAATAACCCTGAAATCACCTCAGTATGATTAATTACCTCTTATGTGCTAGTTGCGTCAAAACCACGAAATTCATTAGTCTCTCCTCATTACTACAACAACCTCAATAACCCTGCATACATCTCCAATAACCAAAGTAGATTCGGTCTAAAGTAGATTCAAGTAGATTCATTTCAAGTATCTCTTATTAGCAAAAACGCACTTGCGCTGCAACAAAAAAGCGCAAAAATCATATCAGAGTGCCAGATATTAATCTTATTCAATGTGACCTCGCATAATTATAATATGCTTAGTAGCATGATTATTTTCGCACTATGTTGCCGTAGGAAACTTCACACAATCCCCATAAAACATAAACGAGTGCCTGACATTGACATTGATATCAACAACAATAATGTCCCGGATCGAGGATTGCATCAGTTGCCAGATGATATGACATCAATCATCAAACTCTGATTAAATATTACTCTAAACCACGTAGCATAAATTTAATGATCTCAAAATAAATTTATTTGTTACGTGGATCATAATCATTTTTATCAAAACAACAAACGTTTTAGAACAATAAAAACGATATTTAAAAATAACTCAAAGCCAGCTACTGTTTTTTCTGCTTAGTTCTTTTCATAAAAATAAATTGCTAACATTACTAGCCAAAACAAAGTTACGCCATAATTATAATTATGCATCTATGATGATCAAGTGATAGGAAGGAATAATAAACTATGTTTAGAAATATTAAATAATTATGTTGTCACGCGATTTTTATAGAATGCAAATTAGTTGCATCCATTGGTATTTACCCTTTCTACTTGTTTGCAAGTTTATAAAGTTAATGTGAAACTACATATAGTTCATTTTCAGACTACTGCTGACTGATAAAGTTTCACTTAATTGAATGAGGTGCAAAGTTTTCACTTGCGATTGATATTTGATCAGAATGGGCGAAATAAACGAGTAAGTATTTTGGAAATTCATAAAATAGATCTTTCTAAGGATAATTATGTTTCAGAGCAAGAAAATTTGAGTTAATTGTCCATGGAGTCAAACAAACTGGTATGTATGAGTCTTTAGACCAACTTTTCTGGGTTTCCCTGAAGAATTTCCTGTTTCAGTTGATACCAAGGGGCTTAGACCTGAAACCACCCTAAATGAATATCTCCGGGATCATCTACATCTTACTGGAACTAAATATATGTGTCGGGAAGGTGGTTGTGGCGTATGTATTGTTTCTGTAACAGCGAAGAATCCGCGAACTGGTGTCAAGGAAACCTTTGCCGTCAATTCTGTAAGATCTTTGAACCTCCTTCTTCCCTCTTACTTTTGCGGTTAATGATTTAGTGATTACCATGAACGTTTGTAGTGTTTGGTATCCATTCTATCATGTGCTGGTTGGGATATCACCACCACTGAAGGACTAGGCAACCGTGCTGAGGGTTACCATCCGATTCAGCAGAAGATTGTGCAATTTAATGGCACCCAGTGTGGGTTCTGTACTCCTGGGATGGTTATGAACATGCATGCTCTTCAGGAAACTGGAAAGATGACTATGGCTGAGATTGAGAACTCTTTTGGTGGGAATATTTGTCGTTGTACGGGTTATCGTCCGCTTTTGTCTGCTTTTAAGTCGATGGCGAGCGATGCGGATGAGACGATTCTAGGGATTATTCCGGATATAGAAGAGATTAAGTTGTGTAAAAAAGATGGTTGTAAGAAGACATGTCCGACTCCATGTGAGGATGTACAGACGCCGGCGGTGTTTGATTTACAACATGATTTGAGGAGTAAGAGGAAGTTGGAGGATGTTCATCCGATTGTTCCAGAGACTAAGAATTGGTTCAAGGTTGGGAGTATTTCAGAGATTTTTACGGTTTTTAGTAAACGGGGAGATGAGGAGTATAAGTTGGTAGCTGGAAATACTGGAAAAGGTAAGATTTTACCAAATCTTGAACCTTGGAAATATCCGGGGATTGATTTCGATTACCTGGGAAGAGATATTAGCACATTTCTAGAACATGGGAGTTCCTAAGATATAATTTGGTTAAGAATACACCAATAATTTGACTGCCCCAAAACTGAAGACAAACGAATACAGACTATTAATGTGCAAATTTCTTTCCAGGTGTTTATTGGGACATGGCAGAAGCCCCATACTATATCGACATAAGTGGCGTTGCTGACCTTCGTATGTTCAGTCATAATACCGATAGTTTAGTCCTCGGTGGAAACTTCACCATAACCGAAATGATGAACATGTTCACTGAAATTTCCAAGAGAGATGATGGTTTCCAACACTTGAAGAAAGTGGTAGACCACTTGGATTTAGTTGCCACGGTCCCTGTTCGGAATGTAGGCCAAACAATATCCAATTAATACTTATATTTACAAAAATTCATATCCTAGATCGGAACAATTGCTGGTAACCTCTTTATGAAATACAAACACAATGAGTTTCCTTCAGATATATTCTTGCTTCTGGAGACCATTAAAGCCAAGTTGATATTAATAGGTATTGAGTTCTTCACACCTTAAGGTGGCCTAAATTTTGTAATTTCAAATATTTTTAGATAATACCCAGAAGGAACACAATGTAACACTTCATCAGTTCTTGGGTCAAAACATGACCAAGAAAATAATAGCTCGTGTAGAGATTCCTCCTCTAGATGGAAGTTACAAATTTGAGTCATATAAAATCATGCCCAAATCACAGAATGCCCATGCTCATATTAACGCAGGCTTCTTGTTTAAATTGAACGGTGATAATATTGTCGAGGAGGCTAATATCTGTTTTGGAGGTATCAATCCCACGTTTGTGCATGCCAGGAATGGGGAAAGGTATATAACTGGGAAGAAACTGTTTGATAATGGCAACATGCAAACACTATTTCAACAACTTAAGGGAGAGTTGATGCCAGACTATGATTTACCTGACCCGACTCCATTGTTCCGACAAAAACTAGCAATTGCTCTTACCTATAAGTGTATCCTTTCTTTGGCTCCGGAGGAGGTGGTCAGTAAATTTCATAAAAGTGGTGGGAATAAGTTGGTACGGCCATCTGTATCTACGGGGACACAAGATTTCAAGACCAATAAGTCCATGTATCCGATTGGACAACCTGTAGACAAGTATGAGGCTGCTGATCAGACGGCTGGAGCGGCCAAGTATGTCATGGACCAATCTGACCTTCCTGGACAGCTCTATGCGGCGTTCGTTTTAGCCAAAGCACCTGCTGGGTCTGTTGTCAAGTCTATAGATGCTTCAAAAGCTATGGTAAGTTCTTTTTAAACGAATTGAACTTGTCAAATCTTATCCAAGGTCGCAGACTTTGCAAGGTTAGGAAAACCCTCAATAGAAAGTCTGTAAACGTACAACGATTATGATCTTGAAACATATACTTCTGAGTTAAGTCTTTTAAGTCTAGGAAGATTTAAAGGTGTCTTTCCTTAGAGCCTAGAAGATGTCTCAGGGTTCTTCCAAGCTTCAGATATTGAGGAAATGGGTGGAATGAATACATTTGTACAAGCTCACCAGTTCATGTATGTAGAAGAGGAGAAAATCTTTGTCGCGATCAATGACAAGGTACAGTATTACTATCAACCTGTAGGTGTCATTGTGGCGAAGACTCAACTGCTAGCAGAACATGCCGCGGAGATGGTAGATGTGTCTTATGACTTACCTACCACCAGTCCTTTTATAAATGCAAGAGATGTTGTAAGTCGCAAGGAGAAGTCCAGGATTATTAATCATGAAACTGTTGTACCCAAACATCAAGGTATACCTCTCTCCTCTTGGCATTTAAATATATGAACTCCCCGTAAAATTCTAGATCTTAATACCCCGAGGAAACTATCGGGCAAATTAGATATGACCTGGCAGTACCACTATCACATGGAAGATCAATGTGTAAGCATCGAGCCAGATGAAGATGGAAGGTACAATATAAATGGGGCCACCCAATGGCTGGATGGTTACCAATTGGCCATCACGGGGGCATTTAAAGTCCCAGCCCACAAGCTAAACATAACGGCGCGTCGGTGTGGTGGGGCTTATGGTGCGAAAATCACTCGTAGTGCCTGGGTCGCCTGTGCTGCCATGTTAGCTGCTTTGAAACTCCACAAACCCATCAAATTCTGGCTTCCATTCCATGTGAATATGAACGTGATTGGATGCCGAAATCCCGTATCCAATGATTACGAAGTAGGTTTCGATGAAAATGGAAAGATTGGCTTCCTTAATCATACTATCTACCACGATGTTGGACTACATCCTAATGAGTCTCCCAAGGAGGGTATCATGGACCTGTTATTGAGTACGTACAATCCGGATACGACCCAAATTGATTATAATATGGTTCGTACTGATATGCATACTGCCGTTTGGACAAGGTCTCCAGGAACGGTTGAGGGTGTAGCTCTTATGGAAAATGTCATGGAGCACATTAGTTGTTCTCTTGATAAGGATCCCGTTGATGTGCGCCTGGCGAATTTAAATGATGAAAACTATCCGTTGATTAAAACTCTTTTCGAGCAGTTTGTAACATGGTCGGACTTCCGGGCTAGAAGATCAGACATAGAGAGCTTTAACAAAGTAAGTTCCTTAGATCCAAAATAGCAAGCTCTTGGTGGTAATGGTAATTGCAGGAAAATAGATGGAGGAAACGAGGTATTGCCTTATGTCCAATGGTTTACAAAATGGCATTCTGGGGTAGTTACAATTGTCATATTTCGATTTACAATCAGGATGGAACGGTCTGTGTATCCCATGGTGGAGTTGAGATTGGACAAGGAATTAATACCAAGGTAATCGCTTTCATTGATTATCCTTCATGATTAAGGAATGAATTATCAATAATGACGTGCCTACAGGTTGTCCAAACCGTAGCTCATTGTCTTGGAATTGATATGAGCCTGATATCCGTCTATCCCTCGAATAACATGGTTGCTCCTAACTCTTATCCAACTGGTGGAAGCCAAACAAGTGAAGCTGTCTGTTTTGTAAGTAGATTTATAACAGCGGGTACCATCAGTTAAAAAAACGGGTACCATCAGATTAGAAGATTATCTGATGGTACCTACACCTTCATAGGTTCATAGTTTCTGAAGGTTCTGCAACTTTATAAAAAACCTCAACATATCTAACTCTTTAGGGTTTCACAAAAGCTTGCAAAGTTCTCAAACAACGTATCGACGATGCTGCAAAAACTGCTAAACTCCCTGAAAACGCTACATGGCCTGAGAAAGTTAAAAATGCTTATAATAACCTGATCAATTTAGCCTCCAATGAAATGTAAGCCCATTTTAGTCAGTAGGTAACCTTCTACACTAATCCCTTTTTAAGTTGGAGCATGGAGTCAAGCCCATATCCAATCTACGCCATAGCAGCAACCGAAGTAGAAGTAGATATCCTTACTGGGAATATAATCATTCAACGCGCAGATCTCCTAGAAGATGTCGGAGACAGTATGAGCCCAATCATAGACATGGGTCAATGTGAGGGAGCTTTCGTTATGGGTTTGGGATACTGGACGAGCGAGGAAATGATCTTTGACCATGATGGTCAGAAGATGACCAACCGCACCTGGACCTATAAACCACCAGGATGCAAAGACATCCCCGTTGACTTTCGTGTTAAATTTCCTGATGGTATACCTAATCCGTTGAGTCCTTTTAAGACTAAAGGTAGGTCTACGGACTAAAGTGGCCGTTCATACTGACAAAATGCTAATTATTTGAATTTTAGCTACCGGGGAACCACCTCTTTGCTTGGCCATCTCAGTTGCACTTGCTATACGACATGCAATCAAGACAGCAAGAACCCAAGCTAATCCCCAGGCAGATCCATGGGCTCCAATTAGTAAGTCTTAAAAATGTCAAAGATTCCTAATTTGTTATTAAAATGCCTTTTCAGATGGTCCATGCAGTGTTGAATGGAATTTCTTAAACTCACTTAATGAATTTAAACAGTATACGCTTTAATTTAGTGTTAAATTAACACTCCATTGTTGTTAATTCCTTGATACATATGCAAAAGGTTTAGAACAAATAAAATTAGAATAACTATTATACATTAGGAAATTCATGACTTGTTAAATACTAACATTAATAAGCTTAAAAAAATACCTACTTATCAGTTAATAAGAGGCTAAGAAAACATTTGCTAAACTTGGTAAATTGTGAATAAACGCATTGCATTTTTATGTATGGCAATTTAATGCTTAATTCATGGGCCCCATTTTTATCTATTTTCCAAGGCAAACGTTATTAATTTTAAAACTTAAGCTGTTCAGAAATTGTGATAATTCATGAAATAAATCAATGCTTGACTAGGTTGAAATACTATAGACATTCTTAAAACTTAAAGCAGCCATTCACACCATCTGCGATTGAATTAAACAACTTAGAACTTTATTGTAATAGTGGTTGCCTATAATATTTTATGATATGACACTATGCTACTGAAAAGTAAAATATTAAAATCGTATATTTACGGAGCGCCATCTGTGACCCAACATATAAACTTGTAAACTTGATAAAATGTAGTGGTTGCCTATAATATACTTGCATATTCTAATCTTTGGCTTCATTTTTCGTCGATAATTTCCCAACAACCGTGTTCGAGACCACTCGGTGGGAATCCTTCGTGTATATACTGTAATAAGAGCGATGATATGCATTACGAGCCTGGCTCGTGAATATTGCGTCTAGCATGATTCAAACTTTCTATCACGATGGAACTTTGAAGTTATAAGCAAAAGTGTTGATAATTTCATACAATATGTACATAAAACAACAGTGAAGAGAAACTTGTTATTCTCTGAAGAAAAAAAAAAGAATTATGAATCATACATATTAAAAAGCTATCAAATTGATAAAACGATAGACCAGATACACGATAAACACGTGCAGGCCAAGTGCAGCTCACGTTTATTATCTCATTGAGCTGTGGATGATTGCCACTTAATGAGCGTGTATAATCGCGCAAGGGTACGACGATGTTGCAGAATTATGAAAGCATTGATATCTCATACATCGCGCATCGACGCGTGCGCTTATCAGCCCCTGGATCGCGCTCAATTCACGCTCGATGTGATCGCAGTCATTCGGTGAGGGTGCACGATGTGATGATTTTTGCATCGCTGAACGACAAGTACGCCCTGCGCGCCCCCACCACGCCGGTAATAATACATTTCTCACCTTTTGCCATGGTGATAATGGGGATTTGATGAGCGCGACGATGCGAACGGTGCTAAAACTCTCTGCACTGCATTCTGCATCCGCGAAGGTTGGGCTGGGCGAATTGTGTGGAGGTGTTGAAGCGTGGATGGTATTGTCAGACAATCGCGAGGTGTCGATGTCAGACAGCGAACACATTTTCTGCTGTTATCCGTGCTCGTGCTCGCGTACTGTAACAATTGCGATGAGTATGCCCTGGGACGACACAGGTGTTTGAGTTTTTATACATTTTGAAGCTTTTGAATGCTGTTTAATGAATGTAATCTTAATTTTTTTGCATTGAAATTAAATATACATTTTGAAGCATTTTAATCATTGCAGGATTCTTATTCATGTCTCAATTTTAATATATTTGGAGGTTAAAGACGTAAATAAAATAGTCAAATAAAGAAATAGTGTCAATATTGACAAAAATTGTCTACATCTAACAATGAAGAGCGATTAGGTAAAAATATATCGGTAGATGTTATCAATACATCTTGTTAAAACCATTGTTGCTCGTTTAATGTATATTTGTTTACCTATTATGTAATTCTCATATCAAAAATCTCAAAAACGTAGTTTGTTTTGCCCATCGGCATTCTTTGTGAAGACTTCTGTTTACTTTCCGCCTTTTATTCTCCGGCATTTTCGTCTTTCTTTCTTCTTCTGCTCTCCTTTGTGTAGAGAATAAAAAGGGAACTCGTTTTATTTCAGTGACGAGAGCTTTACGTTACTTTGCGCTTTCCATAATTATGCAATAATGCAATTTGTTCTGTACCTGCATGCACTATTCGAAATTACGCTACCGAAAGTTTACTTCCTCTTGTCAGTGAGTGCGGTTTTTGAGGTTTTTGCGGCTAGTTTTAGCACACTCGAGTGCGTTCTCGTTCGCTCGTTTGCGCTCATGCTTACTTGCTTGCTTGTGGTGTTGCATGCGTCCCGAAATATTCAATGAGAAGGTGGAGATCAAAAGGGGCGCAATGCGGCCCGATGTTGCACCAAGTTGTACAAATTGTAAGTCGTCAGTTGTACACGGCTAATCTGCTTAATGCGATTTAATAGCGGTGGCGAGCCGGACGGCCCGGCAAGGCCGGATCCTGGCTATTATCCGTTTTGTTGCCGTCTTCGCGACCGTTTTGTCGCTGACCACTCAACTCGAAAGGAAGGAAGTCTTAAAAACCTTCATAGAGTGTGCTTCAGAAAATTTCCTGACATATGTTACGTATTATGACGTTTCTTTTCTAATTTTCTTTTGGTCATGATAAATCAACATCACTATTATTTATTTACTATTAGTTATTACTATTTAAGGAAATACAAACCTCTGACGAAGTTGAGCACTACAAATATTTAGGAGTGGAATTGGACTATAAAGGATTGCAAGGACGAGACATCAACACGAGGATAGAGAAGACCAATATAGTATACTTTGCACTAAATAGGTATATATTCAACAAAAGAGAGCTTTCAACAAGGACAAAAGTAAGAATCTGTGGGGAATGTATTCCCTCCAAAATTATGTCAGACACACAAAAGTAATGTTATTCAAACCGACACACTTGCCAGCTAGAATGTATTTCTACCGGGCTAATTCTATCTCTTTCCTATACTAACTTTCTTGCCTTTTCGACTTCTCTCTTCGGACTTCTGAACACCGCACGTTTTCTACCGCTGTTGTCAAGCCTGACGACTTGCGTACCTCTGTCACTTGGTCTTCAACCGCACCACAGTTCACATCGTTTCCAACATCACAAAGCACATCTCTTCCTCAGCGCCCGGCAGATAATAAAGTACGTTCGTAATCTCAAACACTTGAAGAACATTCTTCCACAAATCTATAAAGCAGTGTATCGACCAATATTAACATATGGTTGCGAAACATGGAACTGTAACCGAAGAGAGTTAAGCCGAATAATAGCAACAGGGATGAAAGGCCTGAGAAGAGTGTATGGAGTAACTAAATTAGACAGAATATGCGGTGAGCTGATAAGGCAGGAATTAGAAGTAGATAGCCTAGAAAGATTTATTGAAGAGAGATAACTAGCTTGGTGAGGACATATGGTTAGAATGAACAACAACAGTCAAACAAAGAGAGTATGGGAAGCGAGAACACAAGGAAAGAGACCCAGAGGTAGGCCAAGGAAAACATGGGAAAACAAAATAACTGAGTTAATTAAAAGAAAGGGTTACCAAGAATGGAAGCACGGAATGGAGCGAAAAACAGAGCGGAATGGAAGAAATGTATACAAGTATAAGCCCACGCCCTGTAAGGGCATAAAGGGTAATTTTGTTAATATTTAATTTAATATTAAGTTAATATTTGTTTTATATTTATTTATTACTATCAGTTATTAAATATGTTGTTATTGAATAAGCCTTCGTGCGCAGTAGACATGTCAAAAAATATAGATATTGATATATCGGTCTCAAAATTTCGATATTTATCGATAATTTCATTATCCATAATATCGATATATAGATATCGAAATTTTTAATATCGTTTTTGTTGAGTTGCAATCGAATAATAGATGGCAGCATTGGACTAGAAAATAATAAAATGGCAAGTTGGAATCGATAAATTGAAAGTAATACGTTTTGATGAGCAGTCCCAATATATATCTCAAAGAGACTGTATCGTACATATTTAAAAGTCTTTATAGTTTTTTCCACGTTTTCATCACGTTCTGATTTCAACAGTTTTGACATGTCATTGACGTAACCGCCACCTGAGGAGTATTCCGAGAAGTTCAAAATTGACAATTTTTCCCCTGTGTTTACATTGGATTACAGCGGAGAGCGGGTGACGTTGCCAAGTGTTGGCTGACGGTACTGGCCGGCCGCGACAAAAACAGATGTTTTAATCTTCGAAAAATGATTTAGATGTTCCCAAATGAATATATATTTTAAGAGAGAGTGTAACGCTCAAGTAGTTGCCTAGTTTATACAATTTTTGATTTTTTTAAATATTGATTTTTTGCAATATGATTTCTATGAAACTCTATGAAATTACGAATTTCTAAAGAAAATCACAATTTCTTTAAAATTTTGAAGATAATAACACAATGTGTTGCGTCACACTCTTGAATCTAAACACCCATCACATATCACAATGATTACCTACATGAATGTGTTATGCTGTTTCGGTCACGGTTCCCGGTTCCGGGTTTTCAAGAGGGAAATATATTCTATCGCTGCATTACCTGCCGCCTGCCTGCCTGCCTCCTGTCGAGGGTTTGCACATGCTGGCGCATTTCGGCATCGAGGGCTATTAGCATTATTAGGGGCTAGGTAAGCTTCCCCGAAACGCGTGTGCGTGCTAACCGTACGCGTAAACATGATTGAAATCGGGATTGAGCATTAAGCATTCGCCACTCGTTCGACGCTGGCACACCAAGTCACACCAAATTGGATGGGGTTGTATTAAAAACTACACCCACGCACTCATAAAACAATTAATTGCATTTTCAACATCAACATCAATTGCTAATCATCTCTTATATAAATATAGATATTTATGATGAGTTTGATAAGAGAGAATTGTTTTTCCTATTCTAATATTTACATCTAAAGTTCGAAGAGTTAAATAAATAAGAGTGTAAGGATATGCTAGGTAAAGTTGAGTTATATAACTTTGGGTTAAGTTCAAAGATTCAAAAGAGATTCTGGTTCTGTTGAACTGATGGATTGGATGATTTTAGTTTGGTGACTTTAAAATTGAATAAGTGGTTTTAGATTCAATTAGATATATTTCAGTCAGGTTAGAGTATATTAAATTAAGCCAATTTTGAAGGTTATGTTTCATAGTCCATCTTTCGTATTACAAGTATTGATACGTGATATCAGTATTACAAGTAAGAGATTAGAGCAAGCAATAAAGAATCCTAATTTAATTCTGATCCTAGTAGACCTAGGAGGAAAGTCCAGAAATAGGAAATACAATGGATTGAAAGGAAGTGTCGTCGCCAGATATAATTCGATGACGATGATGACGGTGGTTGGTGTTTGAATGCAAGAGGCGTCCGAGCATATGCGTCTGCACGAATTGGGATGATCAGGGAAGTGTGCAAAAGTGATGAGCAATTAATCTCCGAAAGAAAACCTTTCTATATTAACCCTCTCCATTTGGGAACTCCAAATTTAAAACTGTTGATGTTTTTCAAAAATGTGTAGATAAGATGATAAACAAATATAGAACCATTTAAACTAACAAAACTTTTAAAAAATGAATATTTGGCTTCCTTAACCCCTTGCCTTACCATTTACTTCCGAGATAGTTAGAAATAAGTGTTGGCGCACATCGAGCCAATGGTAAAAATGGCGAACATCGCCCGTGGTTGATGGCGTCGGGACAGTATATACTTATATGCACTATATACTTATTGCACGTATTACAAACAGCGCTACAAGCCGTCGCGCGCGCCTTCACAGCTCCCGAGGTTTATGGGTCATTTTTAAGGCTCTAGATCATCTCATGTATCATCTATGCTCTAGATCTCGTAAGCAAGCTGTCAAATCGGCTGAAATTTAACATACGCAACCAAATATACACAAATATCATAACTGCACGCGCCCTAATATTGCCTCGTATATAAGTGGGAGAGTTAGTCGGCGGTACCCGCGGATCTGCGTATATCGTGCAACGAGTTGGGCTCGTCAAAGTACGGCAAGCGGTTAATTAAGTTAGGATAGGTAGCTAGCGTGTGTTTCTGGCTACCAGGGACATTATAACTGCAATAACCTACCTGATTTTAAGTAATTATCCTCGGAAACAACCGTGCCCGGTGAAGATCTGCGCTGGCAAAATGTAGCAATAATAACCTTGATTCTGTTCATTCCATTTTTACGTCCAGAATCCATTGGCCTTTACATATCTGGAGACTGGTCGGCAGGGCCCTCATTTTACCTACAAAGGTGTTATATTGATGCTGCAGCAGATAGTTCACTTGGTAATTGTTGTTGACTGAGATTCTCGAACGAATTATTAACGCATGGAGTTCTTTTATTGTGTTCAAAGCGAAGCGTAGCGTATTGTAGCGTAGCGTTGTGTATTTTAGCGTTTATTCACTATATGAAACAAATAACAATTACAAAAATGAAAGAATACGAAATAGATAGCTTACATGTTTTTTCCCTTTGTGTGACAACAAAATTGGTAAATTTGAACATACGTAAATTACCGATGGTCGTAATCCATGGATTTTAACCTCCTCATTCCAATATCAACCGTTTTTATGTGGCGTTTGTGAGCATGGAATGTAATTTCTTGCACTTGTTGTGTTATGTAAAATACTGTGGCGTGTGACTCCTCGACCGTATTATTCATGTTGCTAGTGCAGTGCTATTGACTGTGATATATATTGGCGTAACTAACAGTGAAGTAAAACATTGAATAACCCTAATAGTCTTACACGACAACGTAAATTTAGATTGATTAAATGCACTAACAATATGTCTACGTGTGATAATAAGTTCCGTTCTTTGTTTTGTTACAATTTTAGTTGTAATGTTTTTTTTTGTGAGAATAAATGTCTCTAACAAATACGCTTAGCTTGTTGAATTATTTTTAAATGTTATGAATGAATTTATTGGGATATAGATATATCCTATGTGATGGTTGTATATCTTCGATTTTAGTTCTTCCTGCAGCCATTTGCGGCGCTGTGCTGGCGCCTTAATTAACCTCACTTTTTTTCTCTTCCGTTAGTCGTTTGGCTAATCTCGTAGCTCAAATTTAAATTCCGTTCTTTTACTTGCCGACAGCAATAATGAAGCTATAACTTCAACTACGCGCGAACGCGACGCGACGGTCTTGTAGGCTCTGTTATGCGCAGACAATTTACAATCTGATATTCATAGTCTTAATGAAAAATTACTCATTTTTGAGTAAATCAGATGCCTCCTTAAAGTAGTTGAAATTAGTTTAATTAGGTTAAATAAACGTACAAATATATAAAGTTATGTTAGGAAGTTAAAAAATACCTTAAACACTATTAAATGATTCAATAATAACCAACAATATCCAAATCTGGCAATTCAAACTTCGACTAATCCGGCAATTTGCACAATGAGCATTTTCCGGATCGATGACTTCTCTCACTGCGTGCCGACATACTATTCAACCGCAGAAACGCAAAGGCACCGCATTTGCGAAAAGAGCGCCTTTGACGCATTGCAGATGGACGAGCCGAGACGGTAAAGAAACCGCCCGCGCTTATGATGTAATCCCGTTAAATCGCCGCGCAATGAGGTAATAAACACCTAACACTTTGTATCCCTCCAAAACATCTGCGCGCAGCTTTACCAGTACAACCAGTCCTCTACATCCAAGATATTTTCATTCAAGACATTCCGGATAAGAAAAACTAGCGTAACTACACGTACTCACACGTACGTATACAATTGTACAGCTTAAGACGTTTGTATGTTTACTTTTCACTACCGTTAGCTATTACCAGACGTGCATGAATGAAAAAAAATGGAAAATAGGGAATTTTGCAACGATTAAACGTCGTAAATCGTCTTAGGAGTCTTATATGTAGGTGAAAGCTTTTTTTGGAGGTGAAACCTCTTAAAAAACTAAAGTCGCTTAAAGTTTTTTAGATTTTTACCTATTCAGGCGTTGTTTGGTAGATTTAGTCATGGGCGAAATTTGCCAGTGGCAGTTTTTGGCGATTAACATCGATTAGGAGATTGTGTAATACCTGGAGGAATTTCAAGTTTTTTTTCAGTGGGTTTCTGGGAGTTGTTTAAGGCACCCGGAAGTTCAGGCCAGAACACGTTCAAGTACATCGAAGGGAGGCAGACAATGGGATTTTTGGGTTCAGAAGAGGTCCAGATTTTCGTCTGCTGTGTGTGTATATGTCGATGTATGTCGAGGGACTTTGGGGAGTAACAAATGTTTCACGATTCACGTCCTTTGGATTTCTTCAACCGTAGTTAATTCAACAGATAATGGAATAAATACGCAATACTTGTTTGTTTTCAGTTAAACCACCAAGAAATAATTATTCATTTTTTACTTAAAACTTATTTTTATGGTTAGTAATAGTTATTCTGCAGTTAAAACTTTAAAATCTAGATTTTCCAAGTGTTTTTAGCTTATGAAATCGAAATTTTAAAATTTAAAAGCTTCAAATCCAAATGAAAGGCAGAATTTTTTGCAGTTGTGTTGGCAAATTGTATTGTCTGAAGCTAAAAATATCTTAAGTAAGATTTAAGTAAGTTGTTTCGAAATGTTAGTTGGTTCGTTGGTTAGGTGTAGCAACGTGATGAGGCAACGTCTACGAATGGACTCTCTTTTATTCTTATTAGCTTAATAATTTATACTTAAGATAATGCTTGCTTAAGCCTAAATCGAATACTAAGCAATATTGAACTATATTGAACTTGTTCGATAATGTCATAATGGTTAGCAATGTCAGTCAGCATGGTGAGTTCATGCCTCTTTTCGACATGCTATTATGCTGCATCTTATGCTCAATCTCTTACACTGCAGATTGTTGGTTTTCAGTAAAACCATAAAGAAATATTTTTTCTTTTTTTACTTAAAACTTATTTTTATTGTTAGTTATAGTTATTCTGCAGTTAAAACTTTAAAATTTAGATTTTCAAGGTGTTTTTAGCTTTTAAAATCGAAATTTAAAAATTTAAAGTTTCAAATTCAAATAAAAAACCGAATTTGATGAAATTGTGTTTGCAAATCTTATTCTCCGAAGCTAATAATATCTTAAGTAAGTTGTTTGGTTTTCAGTAAAAAGTTACTTGTTTGTTTTCAGTTAAACCACAAAGAAATAATTATTCTTTTTTACTTCAAACTTATTTTTATTGTTCGTAAAAGTTATGCTGCAGTTAAAATTTTAAAATTTAGATTTTCCAAGTGTTTTTAGCTTTTAAAATCGAAATTTTAAAATTTAAAAGCTTCAAATCCAAATAAAAAACCGAATTTTATGCAGTTGTGTTTGCAAATCTTATTGTCCGAAGCTAATAATATCTTAAGTAAGATCTAAGTAAGTTGTTTGTTGGTTTTCAGTAAAAAGTAGGTGTTAAAATAGGTGATTATCCGATTGGGAAGCTTGTCGCAAGCCTACTTAAACGGATTTAACCGATTTAAATGCGCGAGCGTACACATTAGACGTCTTAAAGTCGCTTAAAGTTCCTTTCGGTTGCGTTTACGCCCATGTTTTCGGAGTTGATAAAAGTGCCGCCGCTTCTTCTGTGGTTATCTCGCCGCCTCGTCAACGCGACGTTGAGTATGTGATTGAATGATCGGGGGATGTTTGGAAGTTGGTAATGGTGGGAAACTGAATGAAGTGCAGCCATCGATCCGTGAAATTCGGCATCGTGTTGTTTGGGGATTTGGATTAGTTTGAATTAGTTACAATCATGGAATTCATCTGTTCATATTTTCGTGCTTATATTTTTATTTCATGGGGTTAGGAACTATTAATGATTGGAAAATATAAACAGTTTCCTAATGGGAGTAATAAAATATATTTTTGGACATTTCTAAATAAGCAAAATTTAAAAACAAAATGAAAATTGTCTAAAAAATACGTAATTAATGTAGGTTGTTGGTAAAACATGTTGATACTTTGATGTGAAAACACAATTTTTGTCACTGTTTTACACGTTTAATAGATAAATCGTCCGATGTACATTTCGCCGTTAGGCATCGTCGGGTACTAGCGAGCCAAAAGTTACAAAAGATGTATTTATACAGAATTT
>JAODAC010011227.1:0-25405 GCA_027575185.1 Mimaenictus wilsoni
TCCCATACAGGCGCCCCATAGAACTTGTGACTGTAATGCATCTATAGTTACTGCATTCCGATTTCTTACCCTTTTTGCTTCCAGGTATACTTGTGTATTTGTTTGTGCCTAAAAAAAGCCATTCTGAATTCTTAAGTTATTGTTTTGACATACCTCGATTAGCCTTTGTCCATTGTCGTTTTTTAACTTATCTTTAATTTTACTTATGGTTGTAATGTGCGCGATTGATTGTACGTTGCAATTCATATAAACATTTAAAGCTATCTGTTATGTTCCTCTATGAATTATAAATGGCAAAATTAACGGCCCAAAAGTTGCTTTACGAAGTATGACAGGGAATTAATATTATTTCAGCGGATGGCGTGATCGCTGTAATTGTGTGGCTGCTACGTATAGTCAATTCTGCCTCACTCTTTTCAATTTTACGATCACTTGTCGAACGGGAAGTCCGGGGCTGTTTTCTTCGTGTGTAGTAACACCCTCTGTACTCTGTACAGTGGCCAGCGCATTTAACCGCGGTTAAACAAAACCGTACCGCGTATTATTTTCCGGTCCTGAACAGGCAGGTTAAGCATTTTTTGGCGTTCCCGGCATCTAGCTAACCGAGACAAGTGGCCCTATGAGAAAGACAATTAAAATATGGTAGTTGTGTTGTGCGCACCCCTAAAAATTAGTCACGCAGCACCGGTATGCAGGTTATGATTTCGTCAGTGCAACTGTCTAGAGAGGTTATCTAGACAGTTCGTTTGTGCTTTGCGTTTTTGTCTAAAGCCATTCATGCAGAAAGGTACCATCGCATTCCAATAATAATAATAAATATATTTTTATGGCTATCGACCTTTAAGGTCTTTTTGAATTTGAATTACAAACAAGCAAACAAATAATTAAATGAACAGAAAGCTTTAATACAGACGTTTAATAGAAATTAAACAGTATTGCTAATTTATATTTTAGTTATGGTAGTGCAGAGGATGCGTAGGTGTTTTGAATTTAGGTGGATTTGGGATGGGGGATCATATGCAAGCGTCATTAACAATTGCGAAGTTTTGTATTTTCATTTTGAACTTCTCCTGCAATTTCTGGTATGCCTAAGTGTGGTAATGACTCTAAGCGAAATTATTTTCGCAGTACATATTTTCTTTAGAGTATTTTTAGCAGTATTAGTTAATAGTATGCACGAATAGTCTAGAAGAGGTCTGCAAAATGTTTTATAGATTAATTATTTAATTAATTAATTGGTAGGTAGTGATTTTTTCTACTCCAATTGTATAATGTACACATTTCAGTACTGTTGTGATTAAGATATTATTTTCACACATAATAGTCAGAAAATGTATAGTTTACCGCGAATAAAATTCGCTTTCCTCAATATAATATACCTGTACTAGTGCAATATACTATTGTAGCACGTTCTTAAATTATTCGCTACTAATATCTCATTCCTTCGTATTAGATGAAATATATAATAACAGCCTTGACATACTAAAACGGAAACAGTAATCGCGGTTTTCAGATATCAAGAATCGAAGACCGTGCTTTGAAAATATTCGTGTTTTCAGAAAGCCTAATGATTCAGTACAAAATAATGTCAAACCGATATCTAAAATTAATAAGCAAATTTTTCATAAATTCAAAAAAAACGAAGCAATTTTATTAGAAAACAACTTCACATTCCCTCATTCTGACTCTAATTTACAAAGATTTATGCCCACGTACAATAATAGCCCAACAACAACTAAACTAAACAACAAAACCCACAAAAAATCATGAAAAACACAAGTTGCGTGCATTGTACACGAACAAAACATGTCCCGTTTCTGAACAACGTTGCCCCACGCTGAAAAATATAGAGAGTAGACAACAGAACAAGGTGCGATTTTGGGTTTTGAGGTCGTATATGTGTGTGCCTGCTGCTGCTGTGTTCTCCATGTCGTGGCTGGCGGCGGCAGCTGGGTAAAAAGCGGGCGAAAAAAGTTCGCTGTTGTGTGTTGTCGAGCATGGGCGCACAAAAAAACACGTAGGCCGTTTTGTACATACATCACGCGCTCACGTGCCGCACAATGAGCGCATAAACGAACCGAGCCCTCCACCGCGAACAAGATCAAGTGAGTATATTGTTCACAATCGTGGAAAAAAACCGCCCCTCATACCACCCACTGAAAAACGGTGCGATGTTTGTGTCGACCGCAGAGGCGCATAATTTTTACTTTGCAATAATTAAAATGCGGTATGTTGGGGCGGAACGCATGCTAATTGATTGCTTTGATTTTCCATCACGGTTCACGGTTTTCATTTGGATTAAATTAAATTCTAATTGAAAACCGTGGTTTTAAGAAAAATGGTTAGGTATATGAGGAATATTTTTATTTGACCTAAGGGAAACAAGACTACAATGTAAATAGTATATTTCTACTTATGTTTTATAAGATGCACATTATATTAACGAATTTGATTGAATAGTGATGTTCCGGCCCCTATGGGCAGCCTATGGGGTAGCGCGTTGGTCTGCAACGCAGGCAGACGGGTTCGAGTAACCAATTCATCAGTGGGAATTAACAGTTAATTCACACATACACATTACACTCATACACTCATAGACAATACATTACACATACATACATAGACAATATAATATATCAATTCTTATTATTTTAATGATATTCACAACCTACTGTTTATACTTATACTGGTTAAACTGCTTCTTACACTGCCGGTAGATGAATATATTTCACTATTGGTTTTGATTACGAAATTCCTACTTGTTTGCTAAGCAAACAATTAATGTGCATTTTTGTGAATGATCTATCCGTTGTAAGATTAAACAAAATATTACTAATTGCATGCATTTTTTCTACTATCACTTCCAAGAAAGGAAGTTTCATTATTTTTCTCTTTATCAGTGCTCATTCCCTGCGAATTGGCACAAGACAAGTTGGAACTGTTTGTAATACGTGCAAAAAGTATGTGGAGCCTTGACGGAGGTCAGTGGAAGGGACAAATTTCAAACCGCGAATGTCGCGACGCCACGAACCACAGGGGATTCCCGTCATTTTTACGATTGGCTCGATGGGCGCCTGCACTTATTGCTAACTCTCACGGAAGTAAATTGTAGGGAGGGTAAGGGGTTAATCGCGGCTCTCTTCACGTCATATATTTTTGCCCCTGTGCGCTCGGCACTGTGCGTTTTAACCCCTTAACTTAAGAAAGAAAACGCCCAACGCAAGTGGCGTGCGTAAAGAGACGGAAACGCACATCGCCTATATGATCGATATTTATTTTATGGCAATAAAGATGAGTTAGAAAATTTATGACCTGTAACCAATAAATTTGGGAAAATCTTTCAAATAAACTGGCGCGGTTAATAATAACAAGTATTTATAACAATATATCAACAGTAGCAACAGAATACAAGAAAAAACCTTGAAGGAAATGATAAAAACTATTATAATAGAAGTGAAAAGGTAGACCTGAAATTAAACACAAAAGGACAAAGATGACAACAACAAACATACCTATTAAAAAGATAAAAATTAAGGAAGAAACATATATAATATACAATAATAGAAAATTTCAGATACTCTTAAATAAACAAATGGAACAATGAGCAAGAAATATACATAAACAAGAAAATAGTAGACAACAAACAAACAAGCAAAGACGCAAAAAAAATATATAAATATATTACACTGTTAAGACCGGTGGTGGGCATTCTTCCTGAAACAAGAATACAACCAACGTGTATTTATGGCCTGGTACCTGAACGAAACGAAGTAGTGTGGCACCGGGCTATACCAGCGCCGAACTATACTAGGCGTAAAGCAATGTACTCAATGCATCGGCAATGCCGCGAATAAAGCGGAAAAAGCAGGTGATACCATGCCTGGTAGTGTGTTTCTTGGTACCGTGTTACGTGGTATGCCCTTGTAACACATCAAGCCATCGAATGTAAATCAAACACAGATTGATTGATTAAGTAACTCTATGTAATATGTTTTCCAAAACCCAACTCAAATTAGCGTTTTCCGTACCGCCGTAAAAGTTGGGAGAATTGTATATTTCTATGTTCGATATTTACTTACGTAATGAAACGGAAGTCAAGTAGCTGTGCGCGGAAGTATGGTTTCCGGAGTGGACCCGTTCTCTGACGTTTCAGTTTCAGACAAGATGGTTGTGCCAATAAACGTCTAAAAAGAAGACCAACGTAGAGATAGTAGACGAAACAACAAACGATCTGAGATTAGAGTTATGCAGGTAATTGCACAAGAACTTCAGTATAAAAAGGCATTCAGTGGACTAGAAACACAGTTCATAACCAACCGCCAGCAACCTTCTCTCTGTTCAGTGCCAAGTAAACCACGTGAGAAGTACGGAACTTTTTCGATTTTGATCGACTATGGACCACATGAAATAGTTTCCCATGATTATGTTTCTCTCCTCTTTCTTCTCTATCAGTACTCCTTCATTCTTTCTCCATGTTGTTTTTTCCAGAAAAAAATTTTTTGTCCAGAAAAATGGACTTCTCCAGTTCTGTTTAAAGACATTTTCATCATGCGCTATTTGAAATTAGGGTTGGGGAATGGATAGGTGTCCATTCCATGGTTAAAACTGAGATTGTAAGTACCAGAGTGTTGGTTCATCCACTCCTAATATGAAGGCAGTCTATGTTTACTGTCGTTCACTTTGAATCCGCTACCATTCTCCGCTACCACCTATATCTGGGAGGCTTTCCTCTATCCGCCACCAGGTGGGGCGCCCGATGGAGGACTATAAACCCCTCACGGTGATTTTTAACTTATTATATTTTTATATTATTTCTTGGCTTCCCGTAAGAAAGTCACGTTAGCATGCCAAGCGAGTTTGGCGAGGTTTCTATACCCTCGATCACGAAAGAATATATTTCATTTTATTACATACAATACAAAAAAATACAATTAAAAAAAATGTGCATCTCAGGACTCCTGGCAGATCTGATAACTTAAACTAATCTCACTTCATCTATTAAATATTGATTATTTTAAATTTAAAAATGCTTAGTTTATTAGTTAAATTTCCTGGTAAAAATACGTTGATGCGACAAAATCCAATAACGTCCTAACATTATTTTACATCACAATCACCGAAAGTCGCGCGAAATTCTGTTTACTGTAAACATTCGATCTATGGTCTGCAATTGCTCAAACAAATACCTTATTGCTCTCACCACTGTTCAGATATACACATATTTACTTCAAATGGGGGACAAGTATTCACGCAAGTTTACAATCGTCGGTTTAAGACACCACTATCCTCGAGACTCGCTCTAAGCGTTTTGTACAGAGTGAAAAAGCGAGTATACCGCTCCAATTTGAGTAGGACAGGCGGAAGACAGACTGGCACCGTGACCGTTACTCTAAGAAGCGATTAGTCCCCACCAACAAGTTATCAGTTCAGAATTAACAAGATAGAATTACATGACGAAATAGGAAAATTGCTGTCTTCTACTTGAAATAAAAATAATATCCCATTGCTCCAGTGAAGGAAAGCTGACTATCTTGGGTGAGCAATGAAAATTATAAAATTTCAACAATAAAGCAAGTATAACGTAATTCTTTTATGGCTCTGTAATCAGTTTGCAAGTATGAGCTATTTAGTTGGTTTTGCATAATGCGCTTAACTTTATTGTTTGTTTCGAAAAGAGCGCTTATATCGTAATCATCCTCGCGAAGTGTTCAGCGCGGCGTAAACAGATAAATTTTAAATGCATGCGCATAATTTCGTTATGCGTAAAATGTTCCACATCTCGAACATATCGCCAGAGTGCACAAACCGGGAGAGCATCATCTACCTGCGCGCATAACAACAAGCGCGCCGTGCAATAAATGCAGCGCGTGGCAATGCAGACATTGCAGAAAACGCAATGACCATTATTTTACAAGTGCGCACAATTGCAAATTCGCACGTAATGGACGCGCGCTGTTTACGGATGCACAAGTAGCTGGAAATGTTTCACTTAGAAGCTTGGGCGGAATACAATAAAAACGAAAATCACCAATGAGTTCCGCGGAATTATCCAGAAATGTAGAATTAGTTACAGTGCAATATTTTAATTACATTCACTTTATATAGGCTTATTATTTATTGTTCTTAATTTTCATTCTTTCCTTTTGTGGTTATATTATTCTTATAATGTACCTATACTTCAATAAGAATATTGTATTTGGTCCAGAGACCTGGCCATCGACCATACTGGTCCTTCAGCCTTGATTTATTGTTATTGTATGTCTTTTTTTACATTACATGTTTATTATTGTGATTGTCATATGATGTTGTTGTTGTTGTTGCTGATCCTTGTGTTGATTTGTATGGATTCTTGTTGTGGGTTGCGCATATTTGCGATTGTTGATTTGAAGAGTGGTTTTTTTATTGTGTGGTTTGTATAGGTGTGGATTAATGTGAATTTTTGAGAGTCCGACTGCGTGGTAGGCCCAAGCTCTACCGACTGTGCTGCCCAGGTGGGTCCTGTACTTCATTTTATTTTATATCATTTTATTTGTTTAATTTTGTTATACGTGGTGTACTCATATGTGTATGCTGATATTTCGTCATGAATAATACAGTGACTCACAACAAATTTTCATAAATATTTGTAATTAGAACTGGTTTGTATAATATTAACATTAACATGTAATATGCATGAAATGTGGGGATTTCTTTTCCAGGATTTATTTTTGGGCGGGTTAATCCGCTTCTTGTTGTTTTCGGTATATCAAAAAAGCGAATAATAATATGCCGGCAATTAATTATCTTTCAATTTATGTATAGCGTTATTTAACATCTTCAATACCCACAGACAGAGCATGCATAGGTTGAATCATGGCACACCACGCCCAGGGGTTTGAAGTGACTGTAATCCATCAAAAACATTTGCGCGAAATAAGAGGTAAAATATTCCTCAATTCTTTGTTAAGAATATTATCGCGATCCATTCATGATAAGGTAGTCATTTAAGGAGCTTGAAGAGACATATATTTTTGAAAACCTTGTTTTCATTTTCAAAGTGCGTTTTCCATCCTTATTCGTTCTCGGGGATAGTTCCCATAAACATCAAATTGTTCCCTATTTCATGGACTTGTATACGATATAAACATGTTCCTGATTATCCGATTCCGATATCGCCGGATTTATAATTGAATCCTTGGTTTCATTCATTGGTTTATATGAAATTCAAGAAACATTATTTGTTACTATTAAAAATTTAATAATGAAATATTTACTTACCATTTTACGGTCCTGAACTATGCATCTCTCTCGTTACTAATGTCGATATGGTGATCGTTTATGAGTTGTCGCATATGTCTATCTTTTCTTTTGTTAAATTTGCCACAAATTTCATTTGATCATGAAGTCCCAAGTATGATATATTTATTGACATAATCGAAAAGTTTCGGTAATTGGAGCAATTAAAATTAATCGAATAGTAAGACTGCCCTCATTTTCCAATGCAATAGTTGTTGTTGACAGATATAAACAATGAGAATAGACTTGCAACAGAAATAGGTAAAATATATAAAAAGTTAATTAATAACACAGTGTGACTTTGAGAACATAAGGAAACAAATATTTATGTGTTAGCAGCACATCCTCTATTGAATGAGTGTTTGGAAATGTTGAATGCTGGATTGTTTTGCTGTACCTATAGCGAATACTGATCTAAATTTAAATTACACTTCAAACCTTCTATTGACTACGTTTTCTATTAATGTGTTATGTTTATGGAATGACTATTAGCAAGATATATAACATGCTCGTTGATTTGTATGTGCACCATTGTGAAACTTTATTTTCAATTATAAATCCGGCAAAATCGAAATTCCCAGTCCAATAATCAGGAAATGTTTATATAGAATGATAATATGGAAGTTGCATGAAATACGGATCAATTTTATAGATATGGCAACTACCCGCTCGAATAACCCCGACTATAAACGAGCACAAGTTACAGATAGAAGACCAGTTTATTTTGGTAACATGGCGCTTAGCAAAGCCGAGAAAGAATGTGTGGGATTTATTTTATTTATACCACAATACATGAAATGAAATATATAAAATGAAGGAGATTAGAGTGGAGATCCAGAGAAGCAGCAGGTGGAGGTGAACGGCTGACGCTTGTCGTAGGGACAGGACGTGGATGACGTCGGAGTAGCGGATAACGAATGCCGTTGGAGAAATCACTGGTGGTGGCTGCTGGCGACGGAGTAGTCGGTGGAGACGGCCGATGAGGGACATGGTGAAGTCACTCGGTACGGCGGACTCTCTAGTGGCAGCAGCTGGTGTTGGGCTCTCTGTTGGTAGACTTCGGTGTCGAACTGACTCGGGCTGACTGAGTGAAGGTGGTGGTGGATTCATTGTTGGCGATAGTCTCCAAGTGATGACGGTTGGCTACTGAAAATGGTGTCGCAGGTGATGACGGCTGCCGTGGCCGGAGTCCAGGTTTGACTGACTGAAGATGGTGACGAAATGTCGACTATATATAGTAGGTGAAAATGCTGACGCGACTATTTCTTTAGTTCATCACAGCGGAACACGCGCGCGCGATCTCTCTGCGCCATGCCGATTTTGACGTGTCAGCATTCTCTATGTTTACCCTCAGCAGATGTTGATTACGTGTTGATTTTGTTGCTGCGGATGGAGATTGAGATTTGTTAATCTTAATATTGTTTGTGCGGCAATGGATTGCCGCCACATATGTATGGCACGAGCAAGGAGTGGATGAGATGAGATGAGACAGAATGGATGAATGAAGAATATAAGAGGTGTGGATTATGCATAGCTGGTAGGGACAGATGGGAACATGTGATTAAGGAATGTATCGGAATAAATGAAGGATGTGTGCGACAGTTGAGAATGGAAAAAGAAGGATGTGAGGGAAAATTGTTATCTGAGGGAGGGGAGATGGTGGCAATCATTGTGAGGATGGTGGAAAGAATGGTAAGGATGGTTTGGAAAGGGGGTAATGTTGGTTGATTCCTATTGGCTATGTTTTCTGAATTTATTGATATTGTGAGCCTAGTTATATTATTTTTTCTTATTGTTATGGACAATGTTTTTGTTTTGTTTATTATTAATATGTGCTTGAAGACTGTGTGTTGTAAAATGGTTTAAGATTATCGATGAAAATGCATATTGTAATTGAAAATGAGGTTTTCAAAAAATGATGTCCCTTAAAACTCCGTAATTGGTGGGGTATTATGAACGGATCGGAATAATATTTACATCAGATTGAAGTAGAAGAGATGAGAAACCTTTTACAATTTGTTCCATGTTGAGAGTTTACTATTTAATATACTTAAAATATATTTAAAAGTGTGCCTCAAAATGAGCAAATCGAGTGAGACGCGGTTACGCGCACAAATGTTTTTGGGGGATTACAATCACCTCAAATCACTTCAAACCATTGTGCCATCTTCGAATTTGGGAGGTTGTTGGATCAAATCTAGTAGACGGTCCTCTTTTCTCTTTAATTTCGTCACCGCATTCGCATCCGCAGTTAACCTAGGCATATCAACCTAGCTTAACTGCTTCACTGTCATTCAATTTATCAATATTATATATTCCACGGGATATATATATTTTTACATTGCTCACTTGTTGATTGTAACCATTACACACTTACAAGATTCAAGAAATAAATAATAACAACTTAACTTAATACTATATCGACATATGTACTACACGTATAAAAATCTTCATTCAATGCCGGGTCGGACAATTGAGACATTCTTCTCCTTGTGAGACAAACATGAGTCATATGAGACACACCTCAGTCTCAAAACAAATCCCAGTAGTAATCTAAAATATATTTTGTATTACTTCAGTGGTCAGGTCAGAAGCACACTCCTCTCTTTTATTTGTTTTGTAATCTTTTCAACTCAATTCAATCGATCCTTTTATACTTCAGTTCAAATTTTTATAAGCGTTTTATAGTGAAACTTCATATCAATGCTTGCCAATATATTTCTAAAGTACAATTAAGGACTATTCAATTACTGCAACGAATAAAAACAAATCTCTGGAATTATTAATCCCAATAAGAAGAATAGTTCGTAAGTATTAAGGATTTCTTGCAATTAATATTATCACATTTAATGAAGGTAAGTCGTTTCCTTATGAACTATTTTGTGTTGTCCTCCGAGTAAGACTTATAAGCTTAGTTTTATAAATTAGCTTTAGGGACCATTTTGCCAGGGAATAACATTACCCCACATAACTCCACCATGAATAATTGTAGTGGAACGGCAGCAGTGGTAGTTTACAGTTGATACCAAATCCAGAATGCTGACTTTTATTGCAACTCGTTTAATGGAAGTAGGTCAAGGTTGAAGACGTTCGGTTAAGTGTAAAGCCACGAGAAAAGCTAGCGTAATAAATGCAAATTTTAAGGCACATCAGAGCATGGCAATAACGTGCAATTTCCGGTTTATCTCACTCGAGAAGGCACAACGACACACCTCAATAAAGTAATAATTATGAAGATGCTTGATACTAAAATTTACTTTTTAGTGTTCTATTCAAATATAAAACTATATTATCCACTGCAAACTGTAAAATGTAAAGTTGCGTAATACGACATAAACATTTTTGATATTTTGATTTAGTGCTCCTGTCAGGATACCATTAGAAGTATGGATTTATATACTTCAGTGAAACCTGCCGTACAGGGAACCTTCCGTGTACGGAATCCTGAGGACCGATAGAACATTTTTCAGATCCGTAGGTTTACCTGAATTAGGTTATGTTATTTGTCCTGTAGTATGCGGAACGTGACTAATGCAGAAGCGGAATGAAATATTTTACTATAACGGAATATTTTATATATCCGCCGAAATTCCGCATGCTGAGACGTCAAAAGCCGCGAGATCATGACCCTTACGTTTCCGCAGTGACGAACAAAGGAATCCATCCTCGATGCATTCCTGGGTATATATATAGTCCACCACTTCTTCATAATCGGCAGTCAGTCAGTCCGAGACTTCGGCATCAGCAGCCAACTTTACCTGCGAATCCATCTTCAGCAGCCAAGCCGTACTCATCTGCGAGTCTGACATCAGCAGCCGCCATCAGGGAGTTCGCCGTCATCGAGTCCATCACCGGCAGAGTCCACCTACGAGTCCGACAGTACCAATACCAGCCGATTGCCTCTGCCTGGAGGCTATCTATCTCTTTTATTATGGCACAACAACAACAACTACCGGTGTATTTAGGTAGCCTGTGCTTAATTGAGTGTTAGTTTCTTCCTTCTGTGTGTCTTGGCATGTTGCGGCATTTTCACACATGTTTATATTTTTGTCGGTTGTGCGCGACTTTGAATGTTTAGTCTTGCGCGCATTTCTTTTCCCTCATAAGCTCGCGCAGCTGACTTTGCGTTAGCTAGTATACTGGTTTCCTGCTAGACATAAGCAGATCGAAAAAAAGTGTATTAAACTGACAGTTGAAACAGTTTCGTCTCTTCTTTTGAACGAGCAGTACTGAGTTGTGAAGATAAAATCGCTTCTTCGTCAATCGTCTCGTCAGTCCTCATACGTCATTAATCGAATTCTGTTTCCATCGCCATTTTACTGATTTTATACGCCGGCAACCACCACTTGTTTCTAAATATATTGATAAGATTGCAAGTCGTCATTACCGTCTCTTCGTCTTCTTCGTTTGCTACCATTTTGTCTGTTATATTTGTCGCACTAATTGGTGAACTCATTCTTTCCGTGACTATGGACATATATTTCTCCGGTAACTTGTGGTGGAAGAAAGTGTGCTCTGCCACAACCATCTCCCCACAGAATGCGCATTCCCTTGTGGCCCTTTTTCTAACCCTGCAGAGATAATCCCCGGCATTACTATGTCCTGTTGAAAATTCTATGAGCCAACAGTTTATCTCTATGTGATTGTTTTAACCACATTTTGAAGTATGGTATTAGTCTTCAGGTCCACTTACCCTAGGTAGCATCCTTCGATTTGCCTTGTTTTTTATGCCCCTCCACAGCTTACTTCCAAAAAGCCATGTAACCTCCCCCCCACTGCTATATTATATTAACGCTTCATACGCTGAAACCGGTCTACACCTTTCCATATTAGGCAGGTTTCACTATAAACCGAAAAAGCTAGGTAGATTTTATTCAAATCCAGTTTTTTCATTCAATTTTTTCAAAGTAGCTTAGGCCTGTATAACATTAAAGTGAACACGTTGAAAGCATTTGCCTATAAAACGTTTTACAACTATTTGAACGACGAGCTCCCATAAAAAGCAAAAATGGTATAATGTCGCACCCTAAATTTCAAAAATATTATTTGAGTTCTAAGAAAAAAACACATGAACATATCTGAAAGAAATTTTGCTTATTTTTGGTTAAGATTCAAAGATTTGAGGCATGGTAAACTGCATCAAATTGATAGGATATCTAAAATAATTTCCCTTCAAAACATTGATCATTTTAAATGTATTATGTTGGAAATAAAGTTATGGTTTTATTAACCTCATGAGCCTTCTTTTTTTTGCTTCAAAGCGAACAATATAGAAACTGTTCAAAAATCCAAAGGATGATGTGTGTGCTGTGAATAGATGTTATGCAGAAAATGGGGGAATACTCGAAAAATTAATATTTAAAGAATCATAAATTTACTTTTCGGCACATGTGTGTCTTGTGTCACTTGGTGTCTTCTCGTAGTCAGCATCCCCCTCATCATGTCTAAACTATTCACAACGCTGTGAGCTATTTCGGGACACACCAGATGTGTACGAATATTCCTAACCTCTTCTTTCCATCCCTTATTCTCCCTTCCACACATTCTTCTTTTCAACTTACACTCCTTCCCGATCACATCCTCCTTCTCGATCTATTTCTACCTATCCTATTTCTCGGGCTCTCAAAGTTTTCGGGGACTTTTCCTTCCTGCGCATCAGTTTGAATGTTCTCCCCACATCCAAATGCAGCGCCGTGGGTGTAACAAGTAGGCAGGAATGTGTGGGAAATGCTGCAGCAACGCGTGCATCATTCACGCCCGACGAGCGTGACAAATGGCCGAACAAAAGTCGCCCCCTCTACTGTCTTGGCGTTTACGAAATTCTATTAAAATGTTAATTTCGAAATATGCAGCATGCCCCCTGAAAGAATGGGGACGTGGGTGGTGAGAGATCGCCGAACGACAAGATGTGGCATTCACGGTCCATGCTAGTTTCTGGAATGTTGAAAGGAAGGCAGCAAGTGTACGGAAAAGTTAGACTGGACGTTTTTGAAATCGAGGCACTTTCGGCAAACGCATTGTCGTCTAGAGAGTCGTAAGTTCCGTTTTTTTGGAGAACTCACTAAAGTGGAATAGTATAATGTGGGCAGACCAAAGGTAAAATATGTTAAATTAGTTCCTGGTTAGGTTACTTGAGCCAAGCAAGGGAGTGTCGGGATTGTACGACATGAATTCGACTGAAAAATTTTGTTGTAGTACATATGCAGTTATAATTTCGGTTAACGGGATGTTCGCCAATTTTTTTGTCGTTTGTTTACCAACGGAGCCACATATGTATCAACATGTTGGTTTTTTCTGACCAAACGGCAAAATGTAGAATTAAAACTTAAAATTCAAACTTTGTTCTAAAATATGTCCACATCTACATATCATAGAATGCCCATGATTGAACTGATCGATTTCTTATTATGTTTTTCGGTTTTATAGCGTTTTTAACGCCTAACGGACACGTTAGCTTTCACGGTGAATGGGTCTCACCGTACGTGGATTAGCATATGTTTGTTTTTTACGAGGATGAGTTGCAGGCCCATCGCCCAACCCTCCTGTTTATTTAGAACTTGGGAAAGTGTGGAGTGCGAGATCTTATATATACCGATACCGGGAATCGAACCCGGAACCTCTGCGTTACCATGCTAGTACGTAACCACTACGCCACGCATTCCACCGATGCCTTATTAAATTTTTTGAATTATTACCCAACCTTTATGGGTAAATTTATATATCAAAACAAACTATATTTAATGAGGAATCGATCAGTATAGGAATGCATCTATGATAAGTAGATTTGGAATTATAGAGTTTGAAATGAACGATTTAGTTCCTCATTTTGCCGTTTCGTGATACCGTTCACGTAGTTACTTTTGGTTAGCTCATGTTAGAATTCGCGTAATATAATTCCAAAGAATATTTCATTTAAATCTATCAAAGATTTCTACTCAACTAAATTGACTCAAATTATTATTACAGTAAAAAAACCTCCTCAAATTTCTTATACAATATTAAGGGCAAGAACTTTATATTAAATTTTAACTAGCAAAGAATTTCTTAATAAATTAAAATTTAATATCAGTTAAAATCGATTCAGGAAAATATCGTCAACTGTCTTAACATTTAATAAATTTCTATCCGAAGGAAAAACCCTCTTCCTCTGATGACAAAAGACAAAAAAGCACCCAGCGGCGTGCAAAAAATCGAACGCGAGCACATCAATCATTCACTCGCCGAACGTCAGGAGTAAAATAACATAACGATAACAAATGATTGCAATCGGATTACGGGTTTTATTAGAGAGAAATAAGCGAAAAAAAAACTGGCAGAGATGGGAAGAAGAAAGAATGGGAAAAAACACAACACGGTCCATATTTTCTTCTTCAATGTACCGTAATTTTCGAGTGGAAATATATGCACAAGTTTAAATATAATAAAAAAAGTTTACTGTATCGACGCCGGAATGAAAATAAAGGAGGGCCGGATTGTTTGGATCGTCTATTAACGACGATGCGCAACGAAGATCAAACAGTTTTTCGATTTTTCGTGAATTGAAGAAGCTGAGTAAAATCACAATTCGAATGCAAACAGCAGCAGTTTGATCGAACATCGTGCAAAGTTGGGCTTTCAACTTGCCCGTACTCGTAATTTAATTGTAATGCAATCAAACAAGGTAATATATTACAGAAGATAATTTTAACTTTGTGAGACAAACAAAATTGCAAGAAAACAACGTTTGCATAAATTAAATTAAGTGTATCCATTACAGGATGTTTCCTTTGTTTTCAAATTTAAATAAAATATGTTTATTAGCTTGAACACGAAGCTTTTTTGGGTTAATTTTAATTTAAATTACTAAATTCCGCAATAATTAAATAATATTTGTGATATCAGTATTATTACTTATTTTTACTGTTATTTTTTTCTTTGTAAATTAAGAAGCATCTGTTGTAAATCAAATTATGCGTTTCAATTACAAGATACATTCTTAAAAGTCCAATAAAAATGTTCAATCATTAGCCGATGTTATTCGAAACAATTTTTGTCTCTAATTATACCACTGGAAGGCAATCAGTGTGGGCGTGTGTCCCGAAATATTATGGTAATTAATTTGCATAAATCAATTCATCAAAAAAAGAACGTGTACGGCCTTTGGGGAGGGTGGAAATTACGTCGTAATAACGGCGTTGAGTTGGGAACATAAACTCAGCCAAGCTAAAGAGTGTAATTAAAAACGTATTATTGAAATATAGTCTAATGTAAAACTGCTTAATATTTTCTACAAGACTACCCACACTTTATTATATAATTTTTGCCCCTTATAAGCATTTTAGGTCAAGCTATAGTAAGGTGTTCCTTACGTTTGGGGTGTATTCATTTGGAGTGTTGCCTTTTCTTGTGGTTTATCTCGTGTTTTCGATCAATTTGTCTTTGACGTCGATTTTTATGTAGTGGAACCTTTTGACTAACTTATGTCGTGCCATAAACAGAACAAAGACTGTACGAAGACGAGTATTCCGAAGATGAATGGCCCAATTTTGGCCCCTGCCGAAGGTATATAACGAGGCGGATAGGGAGCGAACGAATGAGGTTATGTGTCGTCAAATAAAACCGGCAGCCTTTGCTAACATGACACGACAAGTGGCTGAGATGTATTGCTTTGTGGAAATCTACTCGCCATAGACTCTCCCGAAAAAAGCTTCTTAAATTTATTACAAAAATTCATATATACTAGTTTTTATATAGAAAATTTATGAATTTTATGAAAATTTATTATATAATTAAATTATATAAGAAATATATAGTACCTGGTGTTTTCTGATGATTTTTATTTTATTTATATGAGTATATTTTTAAGTTTATAGCATAAAGCGGCAAAGCATGTGATATAATACATAGGAAAAAATGTAATGCTAATAAAGACGCCTTGATATATGTTAGGTTATAGGTTTCTGTTTCGGATATAAATCCACTTGAAAACCACTGGTTAATGTGCCAAAAAAACACCTAGAAACCTCGGTATTTGGTTTTAATATAAATTAAATGCAATATCAGACAATAACCGTAAAATCACATAACCGATCCTGAAACCGGAACCGGGTTTTCAAGTTTTTCAAACCGAAACCCGGGTTTTGAGACATTTCGGGTTTTCAATAATCCTAAGTTCTAAGCTAGGCCAGCTTAGATTAATTTGGGTTGGATTCCTGTCTAGTAGAGATACGTTAGGTTATGTTGTCATGGATTAAGCAATAAGCAAGCAAGGATGTTGTCAGATGGTCGTTGCGTTAAAGCATTTTAAGCTAGATTTGGTACCAGTTCCTAACCCGAAAACCGCGAGTTTAGGAACAAAACCATATATAAATCAATCTTTATTGGCATATCTTCTTATCTTACCTATCTTCCTTCTTCTATCTCTCTACATCTATTTACAAACTTAACAAAATTTTAAATATAGCACAATACATACAATTTCCCTCTTCATTCCTGTACACTCTCCCGCCTCATAAGCATCCCCAGTCCAGCCTCCCTTCTTATCTCCTCTTTTACTATCACGGGTACCCTGGCGACCCTCTCTTCCTTTCCTTCTAACCACCCCACGCGCACGAACCAAAAGGAGAAACAAAACCAACAAACAGGCAAAGAAACCTTGGCTTTCCGTTTTAATATAATGAATTTGAAATATCAAACTATTACATTAATATCTCAAAAACCGAACCTGAAACCTGAACCTGGCTTTCAATTTTGACACACTAAAATCCGGGTTCTTATTTCGGGTTTTCAATAAGACTAACTATAATCTTGAATAGCTTAGATAAGGTTTGATTAAATTTGGATAGATTCGTGTTTAAGAGAGATTAGTTAGGTTATTTTGATATGGATTAGGAAAAATCAGCTTAAGTTGAGTTGTTGTAAGTGTTGAGAACGGCTTGGCTATTATATATTAAATTATTATAGGTTATTCATTTATTTTTGTAAATTATTCCATCACACTTTAGAAATCTGTGGGCCGATAAGCGATAATTATAATATATAAATCAACCTTTATCGGCATATCTTCTTAGCTTATCCAACTTCCTTCTTTCATCTCTCTACAACTGTTCAACAAACTTAACAAAATATTAAATAAGGCACAATAAATACAATAAATACACCTTCATAAATATAATATAATAGAAGGGCAAAACGGGACCGGGTAGTTAGAAAGTGAATGGTGGTTGCTTTGAAGTGGTGGTGAAATGATGCGCTTAAATTAAGTCTGGTAAGTATCTCCACCAGACGGCCACCCAAGAGCTAACAAGCCTGCATAGCTGCTTGGTCTATGCGCCGAGCCCCGCAACGATGGCGCCCCAGTGAGAGATAGAGAAAGAGAGAGCACGACAGATGTACCCGAACTTGATATATTTATTATATCTACCTGTATACATAGAGTAAGATATTGTCAAGAAAGTGGTGGTACCACGTGAAGGGATGTGCGTGTGGGCGGGAGCCTAAAATACAATTAGTTCCTATCCAAACACCGTATGGGCTTCATCTCTTATTCACCTTTCCTTAGGTGACAACGCAGAAAATCGGTAGTTGTCGGCCTTTAATTTTCTGCTTTCAGGACGTTTAATAATTGAATGTGGAACCAGTGCATTCACCGTGCTATCAGAAAGGGCTGCCTAATCAGCACACGATTCCCTTACATCATATTTACACCTCAGTGGGACCTAGTGCGTACACAACGATACAAATAGGGTTGCTGGCATTGATTCGCAAGCACTGTTTCGTTAGGTTAAGATAAAAATGTGTGAACATAAATAATATAAGATAAAAAAATTGAAACGACAGTATAACCCTTCGTACCCATTCTATAAATAGAAATTAAAAAATATAAATGTGCGAAAATCCCATTGTGAAAAACAAATAAATATTTGTGTAGCATTTTTATTTATTATTAAACGCAATATGAATAAAATCCCATCTTTTTTCTTGAATAGGTGACAATAAACTATTCCAACCAATTTCACATTTCGCACGACTAACCTTTGAATAATTCAACGATAAAATTTAACGGTTTTCCACGAACCGAATGTGCGCGAAAAACGCTTCAAACGACTCGCGCTTGTCCGTTTTTGACAAAATATACCGGCCATTTTGTTGCTGCATGCCTTAAACTATGTGAAAATCGTAAATTCTCACACACGCCGTCGAATATAAGCAAAAATATTCGCGCCGGAGGACCGAACAACTTTGGAGGGCGCTCTCCTTAGTAAAAACCGGATAACGGAAAACAGGATATACAAATCACTTTGGGGCTGTAGGCGGGTTAATGGAGCAAAAAATGAGAGAGGCCGAACTACTGAAGAAGATTTTGATTTGTATTGTCGTGCTGTGAACGCGACAAATTTGCATAGTCAGCTGGGCGAGTATTTCGTTTGATTGGTGATAACGTAATACGCGAGTGATGAAAATCAATGAACGTGTTTTCGGCCGGGGCGGTCACATGAGTTCATCATGTTCGGCCGTCGGTCGACGTAATTAACGCGCGCGATGTTGATTTGCAATGCTGGGAGGTTGGGGGATGTTTTCCAGGCGTGGGGCAAATCAAGATAGATCGTGTGTGCAGCCGAGGTGAGTGTGTGGGGATGTGGAAAGAGGGAGGACAGAAGATAGGCGTCAGTCATATATGCATCCAAGGGGTGGTAGATGTGATAATTATGAGCGTCAGAAACGCACGCAACCATGTGATGGTGGAGGCGCCGGGCGTTGCCATCAAACTGATTTGATATCAACGTGGACGTCAATGAATTATAGTTAAATCTATTTGATAATGGATATATTATGTTTGGTAATATTAGGTTTTGTTCGGAAGCCTTCGAAAAACTGTTTATACTTTCAATTTAGAAGTAATTTATCGCTTGCAAAGCATATAGTTTTTACCCTACCAGCCGGCCCCTATGTGACGATCTTCGACATTCGTAGATATTGTAAAATTGCAGCACGGAATTAAAGCAATAAATTTCACGTGTACGTCAGCCGTCGTCAAATCATTTCGCATGACGCCTTTTAATGGTTAAATGAATTTCCTTTACAGGGTGTTTGTTAGAATTGCTGATGTTTGAGAAGTTCTAAATTTTGGAAGAATAGCAATGAAGATGAATGTATAATATTATTATATAGGGATTTTATTTGAAACTATATAGACTGACATACACATGTGGAGCACTTTTATTTGAGAATGAACGTTAAAGTATTTTTACGACTGTGTATTTTTATCATTCACAACAATTTAATTGAACATTTCCGATCTGTTTGAGCGCCAGACAGACCGGCAAATGGCAACGGCGTACGACCGCCGTCCCGGCGCCTCCACCAAATGCGTCGCATTTGATGGATTATGTTATACAACGGTGAAATTATACTATTACGAGGCGTAACGCGCCATTCGCCGACATCGGCATTGTTTATTGTCACTCGCACGCGTGCAGGTTGTCAACGTGGAGTGCAAAATTCTATATATAGTGTGTTTATATTCCTCTATACTTTACAAATTAAATATTTCTGGATTACCTATTATGAAATACAAATTTAGACGTTTTAATATTTAAAAAAATATCCAGCCAAGTGCGATTCTTTATGGATCAAATACAAAAATCATTTAAAGACCGTCACTGAACAATGTTCAAGACTACTAAAAGCTTAATATCATTTAGAAATAATATAGCCTTAAATATACTAGTATACTAGTCATTTTACAAATTAATATTAATAATGATGTGTAATTAATACAATAATACATTTGAGTTGTTTATAAATCAACAACCGAATTATTTATTGTCCTCATCGATAAAGTAAATTTAAATCTAGCTAAATACAGTATAATCAGCAAATATTTAGGACTAATGCCATTACTGTAGTTATTGTTAGCACTAATAATGTTTATACGAATATGCGGAAATTATATGCAACTGTTAAATAATCACCATATTGAGTATTAGCTGTTATTTGTATCGTTAATGGTGTAGTTAATATTTACATATTTCAGTCGTATTATTTCTTAAGCATACAAATTTTGCATTCTACGAGGCAATCAAGTTATTCTGGGGTGACCTGCGACAAAAAAAACGCATATTTTTGAATAATTTTCCATGACGCAGACGTGATTTATTCGCCACTTGCGCAATCCGTCCATTAATTTTATGAATATTAGCATTATGTACTCCATCGTTTTATGTCAAATGAAATATTAACGAGAAGTAGACATCAGACAAATTGGAAAAATTAAGAATCTGATAAGATTTAAAATAATTTGATAAGAATTAAATCTATTTTATCCATAAAATTCCGGCCGATTTTGCAACAAACGTTAAGGATTTGTTGATAAATATTCAGTAATTTTCCGTTATTGCCCTGTTCTTCTGGTTTCGTCGTTGGAGGGAGCACTTAAATGCATCAGGGGTTGCTGGCGTTGTCAAGATTGTTCAATTTTGTACACCTGTGACTAAAGATCTTCTCATTTTAGGTGATATCAAGTAAGGAGTTTCTTAAAAAGTGAAATTTTTCAAAACAAACATATTATATTATATGTTCTTAAATAAGTTCTGTGGTTTATTTTATATTTTTGTGGATTCTTGTTGAATTACTATTTCTGTGTTCAATAATACGAAAACTATTATATTATATAGTAGCAGTTCTAGTAGTTATAACATTTATGTTATAACTTGTGTCCCACAATTTCGAACAAGTCCACAATTTAGTTCGAAATATTGGCTTATTTGATCTTAACTATTTTAACTAACATGGAGAGAATCTCAATTACCCGTCACGGAAATGAATGAGATTTTTTCTATGTTTAGTACACATATAGAAACAATTTTATATTCATGGAGTTTACGCCATTTTAAGCTGTTTGCCTAAAAAAATTCAAAGTTTGTCCACAATTAAGGTATACTATATATTGCTTTAACCGCGAGCTTTGGTGTATCGGATCCATGGTGCAGCGGTAGGCGAGTTTGTTTGCTGGGTTGTGGTTCGCGGGTTCAGATTTTGATAGCGGCAAAAATTTTATATTTAACAAATAACTATATATCAATAATTAGCACAAAATAATATATAATGTTATATATCTTTCTTCAGAAAGTTTTGCTGTAGGCAAAATTTGAACCTGCGACTTTTCGGACATGGTGCAAGCACACTAACAACTGCGTCACATAAGCAATAAGGTAATTCTTGCTGTTAAAGCAATATATACCACACTAAATTTTGAGCAAACAGACCAAATTTTATTTTGGGCTTAAAACGGCGTAAAATCCCGTGAACACAAATTATTTTTACATGTGTACAATACGTACAAAAATTTTCATTCAAGAGTACCTCAATTCCTTCCATGGCGGTCAATTGAGGTACGCTCCATGTAAGTTACACTCGTAACTACCGAGCGGCATCCAGCACAAACTGGACATTCTTGCGGCCTGTTCAATCTTGGATCTATTTTAATGTTGTCTCTACCAATATAATTTAACTCAAAATAAGAAAGATATAAGCAGAAATGATGTGTCAAATATCAGGATGTAAACTGTGATAGTTGGTTAACATTTATTTTTTATTATGTGCTTTAAAAGTTTTAATATTTATTACAATATTAAAATATTTTTGCGGCCAATATACAGTTAGGCATTGCTTTTTTTTGGCCTTGCCGGCGTAAAACTAACTGGAGCAAGTCCTTCGAAAGGGGAGAGCAGTTATACTTCCTATGTTAATAGTGGTGACCCCAATGGAAGTTCCCATTGGTGTATATCAGGAAGCACTTCAGAAAGCTATATAGCTTATACCACCGTACCTGCAATTGCCATTTCCACTACATTTTTTTTTCTGAAGCACCGTTCTTACGTAATTTGCGATTATCTGCCAGTTTTCGTTCGTTTTTGCCAGTTTGGAGCATGATATTTGTTAAATTGACCGGGCTTATTGTTTGTGCCAACCTAACCTCTTCATCTAATATGTTTCTACTTGTAAACCATTGTCTGTAGTCGGAAAGCGTATGTTCTGCATTGTCGCATAGAATATACATTGCTGGTTACTCTCCTGCAACAGTTATGCCTGTAAGGAATTCAGACCGCCAGAAGTTGATTTCCCTGTGTCCTCGGTAGAAGCATTCGCGGATATTGGGAATGGGACATTTCGTTCAATTACCACGTTCGCTGACCCTCCACCGCTCTTATCACTTTAGTATGGTCGCATCTGTTGTTTCTGCTGTTTTCCAGCTGTGTTTGTTACTTCCCTGATATCGCGCTGACCATAGCCGCTACTATGATGTCTACCATTGCTTACAAAATACAATACATAGATATACTGGTAACCCTGGTGCTACTTTTGTCACGGGACACGCAAAATAATGACGATAAACTCACGCATGCACGTCGGTATCTTCACACATGCTGTCCAGCCATCAGATAAACAGAAGCCAGAGTAGCTCAACACTGTCTGGAACGGTCAAAAAGCAGTATCAACATGTGTCATCTGGGCGCTTTCCAATGTGTTTAAAATACGTACCGAAAACCGAGTGTTTTTTAATGTTGTACCTGTCTTCCATCGCTCCTCCCAACTGGACATAATATTTACTATTTCCGAGTTATTACCCTGTTCTATTCGTGGTAGCCCGGATTTCGTTGTTTCACTGAGAGATCCGCCGTCGGTATTCCTGCTTGTGCCTCTGCTGCTTCCGTGGAGACTGTGCAGTTACCAGTTCAGATACGTAGTATGCATCCTCTGACTGCATTTCGCAGCTTAATCTTTTTGGACTTCGCGTTAAGTCCACCCAGGAGGGTGCGGTGTGAAGCAATTTTGATTGGGCCATGGAATGTACTACTCGTCGTGCTGCATTTCCACCCCCACCCAGCTTTGAAAGTAGTCTGGCCACCTTTGCGCATACCACTCTTGTTTGTTGGCATGCATTTGTTATATGTTTTGTGAATCTTGCCTTAGCATCAACAATTGCGTCTAGGTAGGTTATGTGACGATTAACTATTGCCAACTATACTTTATAATTGTACGTCTTAAGAGGTATACAATTTATGACATCCATATTGCTTTTACAAAATCGTTGTTTTCTTTTAAAAATTCTCGGTAATGCAATTGGGATTACCCACTAATACTATCGAATTAAACCAAGAAATATATTTAAAAAAAATACCAAAATCTAAAAATAATAGCATAATCCTTCCCAACTACGACCTAGACTAGCTAGTGAAAATGAGAAAATGCATTAAACATGTCACTCGCAATCCGCCATTGATCAATAGCCCAAAGTAAGGTTTAACGTCGATTGTGCAGCGCGACGTGAATACGAAAATGTAACCCGCCATAAAACGCCAAAACCAACTAAACCACGTAATGCAAAACTACTTTCCCTGAGATTTTCAAATACAACTCAATAAATGCAATCTGCATAAAATTGCTTATAAAGCCCAAAGGCGAAAGTAACTGGCGAACGAACATTGGAAAACTTGGCAAATACCGCATAAGCGCGTGGGAAATTTGAGTAAGTATCGGATGAGGAAGACGATGCCAGGGTGGGCCGAAAGGCGCGTGGGGAAAGTCGTAAAGCAATTTTATTATCACCTGGATAAAAGGGGTGAAAATGGCCTTGTAACGCAGCACGCTGTTTGACTCGCTGATGTCCTAACCGTCTCTCTACGGCCATGCCTGCCACGCCTGGAAAAGCACCTTCAGACACCTGGCAAAACTCGCCTCCCGGAAACAACAATCGCGCTCGCGCCTGGAAACATCTGTATACGCCGCCCAAAGTTTCCGTAATCGTATTCATCCTCGCTACGGCGTTATTAAAATTAATAAAAGCCGCCGAGCGGCGCAAACGACCTGTTTATAATCATCGTCTTCGTGAACAAAATGAAAAGTTCGCAACACTTTAAGCTACATTGAACCGTCTTCCGTCATGTACCTGCAACATTGGTGTGGGTTCAAAGTGGTGAGAGTCTAATAGATCACTTTCCAAGTAGCATGAAATAACTTGAGATATTATGTTGGTCGTATATGTGTTTAAGTGCTGGTTGTCAAGTTGATGGCTGGCGGTATGCAGATAGCGGTTGATGGAAGGTAAGTTCGCCGTTGAGAGGGTTGATAAATCTAAATTACAGCATTGGCAGGCATGTTGGCGATAGTGTATAAGTAGTTGATACATCGATGACGTCGCCACGCGCCGTCGCCGCTAATTATCCGCGAACATTTAATTAGCTACAAACATGTTCATTATACAACACGGCGTTACATCTTCGAGTTTACTTTGCGGTAATTAAGAAATGACGTGGATTAGTAATACGTTTCGCTACAGTTTATTGATTGATAAAGTTGCTTTATTAAATTTAGAAGTTTTTGGATAGGGATAAGAAGTTAGCAGCACTTTTCAATGGAACTCACTTGAGCAGTCCTTGTAAATCTATTAAACGTTATTTATTGTACTAAACTGTTATTTAGGAATCTGTAATAGTAATTAATTCAGCAATTTGCAACTTATTTAAGTTAATTTGAATAAAATTGAATATGCGCATATACATCTGCCCATTTGTTCATTTTTTTGTGATTTTTTGGTAAAAAACTTTTTATGAAATTTATAAATTTTGGCGTGAGGGTGGCATTCTCGCATTACGGTGTAATTTTCACCGTTACGTTTCACTTTTAGATGCGATGGGTGCGACTAATTGAAGCATAAGCGTATTTTCGAAAAATAATTGGGCACTACTCGAAGGCTCGCTGCTAACTTCTTGTCGGTTTTTCTGATGTATCTTCTTATAGTAATTTTAGCTCTACCTGTATATAATGGTCTAGTAATTTCTAATCATTTCGCTACAGCTTACTAGCTCAAAATATACAATATGCTATATCTCAACCTGGCCCTGCCCATGTGGTTGCAGAAAACCCACATTTTTGAACTGCGATTTTGGGTTTTTCACTGAATACCGCGGTGTAGGATTCGAATTTTTTAAATATTAATGTAATTGTTTGATACTTCAATGAAATTTTAGAATTTAAGTATCAAATAACAATTAATAAATAACAATTAACAAAGAAATTTTAATTAGAAAGTAGTACCATATGAAATAGTCTTTGCATTGAAGTGAAGGTTCCCACAGTTGAATATATA
>JAODAC010011248.1:0-69964 GCA_027575185.1 Mimaenictus wilsoni
CATTTAATACCGCGGTCAGTTTCTGGAAACATTCAGTTCCCTTTATTGCACACTTCAAACTCCGAAATGTTTGTTTACGACGTGTAATTGTGGGATTTACGACTTAAGTTTCTTTCGGGGATATTACCTGCTCCCGTCCTCAACGACCGAGAGTTTACAATACGGTCTAGCCAATAAGTCCGAAACTAGTTTAAGTCGTAAATCCCATAATCATACGTCGTAAACGAAAATTTCGGAGTTTGTAGTGTGCAATAAAGGGGACTGAATGTTTCCAGAAACTGACCGCGATATTAAATGAAAGAGACTGTCCGTCGCTCTCACTTTTGCAACCAGCCGGCATTGGACAGTTCGTCCCTTCGTCCGAGCTGAGCTTGTCACGTCAGCGTGTCTTGTATCTGGCATATCTTTCTTAGGGGTTGGAACATCACCTTTCTCCTTTTTATACATAAGATATCACAAAGAAACCCCGAAGGCATCGGCGACGCGCATTGCCAGCGGCCACGCGCTAACGTGACAAGCTCAGCTCGCACGAAGGGACGAACTGCCCAATGCCGGGTGGTTGTGAAAGTGAGAGCGACGGACAGGCTCTCTCATTTAATAGCACGCCCAGGTAGAAAAACCGGGTTTGCAACACCCAGTGTATAAATTATTTTTCTGCGTTATAAACGATTACCTTAACAATGAAGGTGCGGTCAACCATGAAAAGTCAAGAGTGATGATAAAGAATTCGGGGTTTCGGGGTAGACTCGTTGAGGACAATCAAACATGTGCGAACCAACAAACCCAGTGATTTGAGAGTAGTGTGCCGCCACGAGGTGAGTGCGTGGTACCGTTGTGAATCACGCTGAAGAGAGAGAGAGAGAAAGAGAAAGTGTCATTGCGGCACTGACAGTTGTATATTAAGTTAGTTTTTAAGATTTTAAAATAAATCAGTCTCAAACTAGACTCCGAAGCGAACACACCAACTCTACAAACACAATCCTCAACTTCCTTCTGCTAGTATCACTCTTGGGGCTCACCAGCCGTCCTGAGTTTTCTCTTGCATCACCTTCCACAAAAAGTGCAAGATTCTCGGGATTTTCAAGCTTGAACATTAATAGTTCAAGATACATATAATGCAACTAATACAACAAACTGAAATAAAACCAATAAAACGTAAAATTTGTATTGAAATTTTTAAAATCAAACTTTTCGAAATTAAAAATGTTAAAAAACTTTTAAATCAGTTTTTCGATGAATTAATATTGTCAGGATGGAAAACGAAAAAGTTAACTTCACTTTGACTCTCGTCAAATTGAATTTTTACACATGTAGAACGTGCTTTTGTGGCGCAAAATGGAAAATCCGCAACTGGAAAATGGAAAAGTGTTTGCTTTATGCGTCACTGTCATAAAGGGTCAGGTCGCCGCAATGCAGGATACAAACCTGGGCTTAAACCCCTGAAAATCTGCGTTACTGTGAGTTGCAAAGGCTGACTTCTTATCATGCTTACATCTTATCTTATAAAATAGATTTTAAAAGATTTAAGAATGTTATTAAATTCGTAGGATACTTAAATGAAGTTTATTATGAGTGAATGCTCAATTTTTGAAATTAATGAAATTTTATGAGTTTTTGTGAAATGGGCGTGGCCTCGAAGCATTACTTTTCATTTCATTTAAATTTTCACTGTTTTTCACGTTTAAAAATCATCTTATAAATGCTTTCATTTGAGAACACGCCTTTTTGAGAGATTTAATAGGTTTAATCCGCAATGAACGTGGCGTCGATGAATGTAGGTAGGAGTGACCTCGAAAAATGCTTTAAGGCCATGTGACAAAACCATATTGTGCGAAATTACGCTTTTGCGAAAGGTGCAATCGGTAACCTATTTTTGGCACGACAAAGTGGGCGTGGCCTCGATGAATTAAAATAAGTGTAGTTATGAGAATTGTTGAGTTCTATAGAGTGTCGGAATATTCTAAAAGTATTAATGAAATTTTGGGATGTTACAACTTTCTTTGCTAGCTTTCTGAAGGATGTAGGCGTGGCCTCGAAGACTTAACTAGCAAATATGAATACAAAATTACAATGTTTATTACGTTAAAAATTTTAAAATATTATATTTTGCTGTAACACTGATCCGTTTTGATTTTCATTCTGTTCATATTGGCCTATTTCGTTTGCAACTTTTTTCTGACATCAATTATTAAATTCAATTACTCTGTGTTTGTGTCATTGCTGTGTAACATTAAAAATTTAATCACAATTTCCCAAAAATGAATGGGAATTCCATAAAAACGAATCTCCCCCAAGTTATTTCGTCATTTTTAACAGTTTTTCATCACTTTATTTTAGGACGGTTCATTTTATACATTTTATATTAACATTGTTTCGCTGATGGAAAACGGAACGTATTTTCGCAGCAGTTTGTAGGTTAGACTCAGCAGTTATGAAAGGCTTTCATTAAAAACTACTTCCTATTGCCATAAAACGCAACAGCGTTGAAATTATCGACGGTGAACATTGAACAAATTACCATCAATTCGCAGTTGCGTTACGACCAAATCAACATGATGGAAATCTACACAATCTTATGGAAAAACACCGTTATTTCACGACAGAGGAAAGCATTAACATGGGAATATTTTTCTACAGACTGACACTGGTGTCAAGCTGTAATTGGCATAGTTTCCGATTTATTTTTTAGTATCTTTTAAGTTAAAAATTAAAATCTTTGACGAATTTCGTGCTCTCAATGCAAGCAAAAAAAAGGAAACTTAATACTGCATTGACAATTTTACCTACTTCTATAAGAGATGTATTTAATTGCTTGACATCAATTGATTCGTCTTTTAATAAGCTACAAATTAATGCTAAATTTAGATCGCTAACCATTTTAGTTTCGAAGTTATGATGAATTTTTGTGAGTGGATTTATTCAAAGTATGTTTTCAGTTTTTTGTGTTGTTCAATTTAAGGCGCTATTGTTGCTATTTTAACAGCATTTGCAGTATTGCAAATTAATATTGTCGATGCAAAATATAGTAGATTTTGATATGATAATAGCTAATTGTCCTTATTTGTCATTTTCTAACAAAAATGAGGTAAAAAGTGAAAGAAAAGAAAAAAAATTCAGAATTTTGATCTGCATTTTTGGAATGCAATTAATAAGACGAAAGTTTACACGTATTATAATTTTTTTGTACTTCTGCATAAGCAATATTTAACTGTCTGATATCAATAAATTCGTCTATAAAGTGTCTATAAAATGATAAAAAAATTAGTTGGCTGGCTACTCATTCTGGTTTAGACGTAAATGTCGAATAAACAAAAAATTCCAAAACTTTTTGTGCTAGTAACTTCACATCTCTATTCACACCTTTCCACCAGCTTCTCATCACCTTTGTACATTTTAGATTTTAATTTGATAATAGCATCTTCTCGAACCAGATCTTATAACTTCCCTGCACAAAATTCTAGAGAATAATGCAAATTTCATCGCATTGTCTTTGTTTTTGTTTTTCAACGCAAACTCTCTTTTTTCCCTCTAGAAACTCCTGAGAAGATTGATAGACTATGATAATCATTCTAGCACATCTCATTTACAATTCTTCTCTATGTAATTCATAGCATTAATTTGAAGAAAAGAGCGCACGCCCAATCGCAGCGCTCATGACAGCGCACACAGCGCATGAATATATTCAAGTATATCAATTATGTATAGTGCAAACCTTCCGTGTGTACATGTGTGTATGTACGTATATGTTTGAGTGGGTGTGTGTGTGTGTGTGAAAGGGCACGTGTTGTTAGGATTAAAGCACTCGTTGCATTAGGAATTGATAAAGCCTGTGGGCGCTCTTGTAATCCTTACAGTCCGTCGGCTGCTGATGAAGGGCGTCAATCCGAATTCGAGCAACGAGGATGGCCTGACGGCGCTCCATCAGTGCTGCATCGACGACAACGAATCGATGCTGCAATTGCTCCTCGAGTACGATGCGAACGTCAATGCCGAGGATAGCGAGAAGTGGACGCCATTGCATGCCGCCGCCACGTGCGGTCATTTAAAATTGATCAAGTAAGTAATTGATTTTGTCTAATGTATCTAGTGTGTAGAGTTATGTGTATGCGTATAGAGTTATATATGTGAGTGTGTGTGTGTAGAGTTATGTGTATGTGTGTAGAGTTATGTGTGTGTAGAGTTATGTGTATGTAGAGTTATGTGTGTATAGAGTTATGTGTGTGTAGAGTTATGTGTGTGTAGAGTTATGTGTGTGTGTAGAGTTAGGTGTGTGGAGTTATGTGTGCGTGTAGAGTTATGTGTGTGTAGAGTTATGTGTGTGCGTGTAGAGTTATGTGTGTGTAGAGTTATGTGTGTGTAGAGTTATGTGTGTGTAGAGTTATGTGTGTATAGAGTTATGTGTGTGTAGAGTTATGTGTGTGTGTGTAGATTTATGTGTATGTGGGTAGAGCTAAGTTATGTCTGTAAAATTATCTGTGTGTGGAGTTATATGTGTGTAGAGTTGTGTGTGTAGAGTTATGTGTGTAGAGTTATGTGTGTGTGTAGAGTTATGTGTGTGTGTGTATAAAGTTATGTGTGTAGATTTAAATGTGTGTAGATTTAAATGTGTGTAGATTTAAATGTGTGTAGATTTAAATGTGTGTAGAGTTGTGTGTGTGTGTGTGTGTGTGTGTGTGTGGGTATGTAGATTTGTATGTGTGTAGTATGGGATTTAAGTAGTGTACTTTGACTGGTTCTCGATCTGCCCCTACCACCTATTTTTAGATAGCTAATTATGAAACTATCGAAGTTGATTGCAGAGAAGCTGGTTTATACAGGTTCTAAGCGCAACCACCAATAAAAAGTGTGAGAAATTGAGTGGAGGGGATACTCGAGAAGCAGCAAAAGTACTTTTAAAAAATGCGTGTTCAATTCACATTGTGGCCGTATTTATTGCGTTATTTTCTTTTATTTGTATTAAATTTTAATACATTTCCAAAATCCTAATTTAACATTGCCATTTTGTGTTCTGCTCCAATTTTAACCCCCGAAAATACGCACTTTGATAAATACTTCGATCCCGGACTTTACATGGAGAGAATGAGTGATCCCGGATTTTGAAGCCGGAGAGAATGAAATTAAATTATTCATGATTTTCGGTAAATAATTGAAAATTTTAAAACCCAATACCCAAAGAATCATGCGTCTTTCAGGATATTAATAGCGCGCGGCGCGAATCTGCTGGCGGTGAACGCCGATGGGAATATGCCGTATGATATCTGCGAGGATGATAAGGCGCTTACATACATCGAGAGTGAGATGGCACGCCGCGGTGTCACGCAGCAGCTCATTGATGACACGCGTGCCCAGACCGAGATGCGGATGCTGGCCGATCTGCAGCGGGTGGCGCTCGCCGGGGGCAATCTGGAGGTGGCCGACGCTCAACACGCAACACCCGTAAGTTTATTCATTTTTTGTGGTCAGTCTTTGACTTATTCTTTGAATCGTTAATAAATCTTCATGTGGTTAATCGTGGTGAGGTTTTATGTTGATGGATTAGATAATTTTTAAAACGTAAAATACGATTTCCTTGTAATAAAATTTTAAACTTTAAAGCGTTACAACTAGTAACATATCCAAAATATTAACCTACTTGTTTCACCACAATATAGAACATTTAATTTAGGATATTTCCTGAATTGTTCATAAAGATATCGTCATAATTAACAAAATTATGAGGTTTCGAAGCGATTAATTAGGTAGAAAACTGGTGGATTTCAATTTTATTATGGACAAACGTTCAACTTTCAAGTCTCGCAATTAAGAAACTATTGCAACTATTAACATTATATTTTCACCATTAAGTAGACGATCTATTTAAGAATATTTCGTGAAGTTTTCATAGAAATATCCTAATAATTGACAAAGTTATCAAAGAATTTTCGAAGACTTTCATTAGACAATTTTTTAAAACGGCCAAAAACATTTGATTATTATAAAACTTTCATCTTTAAAGCATTATATCTCCTAAACTACCTAAAATATCAACCTAATTCTTTGACCGCAATGTAGAACATTTAATTAAGAATGTTTCCAGAAATATTCATAAACATATCGTTATAATTAACAAAATTATGAGGTTTCGAAGCGATTAATTAGGCAGAAAAATGGTGGATTTCAATTTTATTATGGAGAAACGTTCAACTTTAAAGTCTCACAATTAAGAAACTATTGCAACTATTAACATTATATTTTTACTATTATGATGACGATTTATTTAAGGATGTTTAGTGAAGTTTTCATAGAAATCTCCTTATAATTGTCAAAGTTATCAAAGAATTTTCGAAGACTGTCGTTAGACAATTTTTTAAAATGGCCAAAAACATTTTTGTGTTTTGAGCATTAATCTGATTAATGCTAATTGAAGTTCTAATTATAATGCTTATCTAATTATAAATGCATTAACTGAAGTGGTTAATAAAATAGAAGCAGTTAATAGATTTCTTTATTAGAATTGTTTAATAAAAGACATTTTACAGCATCGTCTCATATCAAAATTAATGTTTCCAGTATGATAGACGTTATCATAATATTAATAATAACAATAGAAACGTTTCCTTGTTGAAATTAAACCCGGAAAAACAGTTTTAAACGTTTTAATAAGTAGTATACTTTCTCGGGTTCTCGACCTTCCCCCTCCACTCAATTTTTTAATCAACCACAAACGTACCTCGCCGATGTGAGGGAGATTGGGAGGAGACTAGAGTATAGACCTTCCGCCTCTAATAAATATTAGTCGACGAGTTAATTAAATAAGGATGATTCAAATGGGAAAAGGGGATCAAACAACCAAGAATCCCCAGAAGCGCCGGTGAAATGTGCTATTAAAACATATTAAAACCAAATACCAGAGGCTAAAATACAACACAAAATGTTCCTCAACATTTTCTTGCTGAAAATTTCTGAAGATTTAAAATTCAACGAGCGGTTTGCGTTGTATAACTTCATAACTTTCCACTGCAAACTTTTCCTCGTTTTACCCCGTTATACACGAGTTTTTCCTGGTCAAAAAGTCGGGAAAAATTACGTTTTTATTATTCTAAAACTTTCAACTTTCAACCATCACTACTCCTAAATTATTTTAAATATCATCATAATTCTTTCACCACCGTATAAAAAATCTAATTAAGAATGTTTCTTGAAATTTTCATAGTAACCCGATCGTAATTAACACAGTTATCAATGAGTTTTTGAAGAGTTTCATTAAAATATTTTTAAATGTCAATTACTTTTTTTTAACTTTCAACTTTCAACCATCATTACTCCTAAACTATTTTAAATATCATCATAATTCTTTCACCACCATATAAAAGATCTATTTAAGAAAGTTTCTTAAAATTTTCATGCAAATCTGATAATATTTAATAAAGTTATCAATAAGTTTGCAAAGAATTTCATTAGAAAATTTTTTAAACGTCAATTACGATTTTATTATTTTAAAATTTGCCACCATCATAACTTTCTAATTATGTCAGCTATCATCATAATTCCTTCACCATCGTGTAAAAGATCTAATCAAGAAGGTTTCTTGAAATGTGCATAAAAATCTTAATATAATTAACAAAGTTATCAATGATTGTTTCACTCCTTCGTGAAATCTTCCCGTTTTTAACACGATGAATAGGAAAATGAATGAAAAGGAAAAAGAATGTAAACCAGAATACAAAAGAGAAAGAAGTTTCTCATCGCAAATAAATTGTAACTCAACAAAAAGTTTAAGACAAACACGCCAAAAAGTGCTAAAAAAGCCTCTAATGTCTGATACTTGTTCCTTAGCGCTCCGAAAAAAGGGCAAACTAAAAGTGAACATTGAACTGTGTCTCGTGGAAGGAAAACAAAGCTTACTTTTTCCTCGATTCGTTTATCTAGACCTCGGCACCTTGTATGCGTCCTGCTTGTGTTTCTCGAATCGATTTTCTTCCATTAAACCTACGAAACGAGGCGAGAAAGTTTCGGGAAAACTATGGCATTTTCGTTGACATTTATACCGTCTGTGTTTGTTCACGTCTAGGCCTATGACAGGCTTCTATCTAGCCACAATTTCATCATCGGTCCTTCCCTATTACCCGACCCCCCAGTCTCCTTCAGCCGGTTAATTACATTTCGTTATGAAATAGCCGATAATTGGAATCGACTCGATTCGTTCATAGTTTAATTAAACCAGTGAAATTACCAATTCTTAAGTAAAATTTATTATTCCCAAATTTATTTTATACAAACCTCACTTTTCTTGTAAAATTCAGTTTAAATTTAACGAATTAGGCAGGAAATTTAACGAATCTAAAGATTGTCTAATGAAACTCTTCGAAAAATCAATAATAACTTTATTGATTATAATCAGAAATTTATGAAAATTTCTAGGAACATTCCTAATTAGATCTTCTATACCGTGACGAAAGAATTATGATGATATTTAACATAATTCGTGAGTTGTGTTGGTTGAAAGTTGAAAGTTTTAAAATAATAAACTCATAATTGACGTTTTAAAAATTCTTTAATGAAACTCTTCGAAAACTCATTGATACCTTTGTTAATTATAATCGGAAATTTATGAAAATATCCAGAAACATTCTTAATTAGATCTTCTATACCGTGGCGAAAGAATTATGATGATATTTAACATAATTCGGAAGTTGTGTTGGTTGAAAGTTGAAATTTTTAAAATAATAAACTCATAATTGACGTTTTAAAAATTCGCTAATGAAACTCTTCGAAAACTCATTGATACCTTTGTCAATAATAATCAGAAATTTATGAAAATTTCAAGAAACATTCCTAATAAGATCTTCTATACCGTGGCGAAAGAATTATGATGATATTTAACATAATTCGGGAGTTATGTTGGTTGAAAGTTGAAAGTTTTAAAATAATAAACTCATAATTGACGTTTTAAAAATTCTCTAATGAAACTCTTCGAAAACTCATTGATACTTTTGTTAATTATAATCAGAAATTTATGAAAATTTCAAGAAACATTCTTAATTAGATCTTCTATATGGTAGCGAAAGAATTAAGATGATATTTAACATAATTTGGGAGTTGTGTTGGTTGAAAGTTGAAAGTTTTAAAATAATAAACTCTTAATTGACGTTTTAAAAAATCTCTAATGAAACTCTTCGAAACCTTATTGATATCTTTATTAATTATAATCAGAAATATATGAAAATTTCCAGAAACATTCTTAATTAGATCTTCTATATCGTGACGAAAGAATTATGATGATATTTAACATAATTCGTGAGTTGTGTTGGTTGAAAGTTGAAAGTTTTAAAATAATAAACTCATAATTGACGTTTTAAAAATTCTCTAATGAAACTCTTCGAAAACTCATTGATACCTTTGTTAATTATAATCAGAAATTTATAAAAATTTCAAGAAACATTCTTAATTAGATTTTTTATACGGTGGTGAAAGAATTATGATGATATTTAACATAATTCGAGAGTTGTGTTGGTTGAAAGTTGAAAGTTTTAAAATAATAAACTCATAGTTGACGTTTTATAAATTCTGTAATGAAACTCTTCGAAAACTCATTGATACCTTTATTAATTATAATCAGAAATTTATGAGGATTTCCAGAAACATTCTTAATTAGATCTTCTATACCGTGGCGAAAGAATTATAATGATATTTAACATAATTCGGAAGTTGTGTTGGTTGAAAGTTAAATGTTTTAAAATAATAAACTCATAATTGACGTTTTAAAAATTCTTTAATGAAACTCTTCGAAAACTCATTGATACCTTTGTTAATTATAATCAGAAATTTATGAAAATTTCAAGAAACATTCTTCTTTAGATCTTCTGTATCGTGGCGAAAGAATTATGATGATATTTAACATAATTCGGGAGTTGTGTTGGTTGAAAGTTGAAAGTTTTAAAATAATAAACTCATAATTGACGTTTTAAAAATTCTTTAATGAAACTCTTCGAAAACTCATTGATATCTGTGTTAATTACTAACAGATTTTTATGAAAATTTCAAGAAACATTCTTAATTAGATTTTTTACACGGTGGTGAAAGCATTATGATGATATTTAAAATAATTTAGGAGTTATGATGCTTCAAAGTTGAAACTTTTTAAATAATAAAATAGGAATTGACCAAATTTTCGAAGAAAAATCTGACAAAAAAAAGAAAATATACGTAAATGACGACGGCAAATAAGACAATAGATTTGTTCACGGATATGAACGGGAAAGTAAACGTAAAACACTCAAGTCATGAATATATTTTATTGGAAAAGTTCGGAATTGTTTTGTACTTACTCGAATCCGATTTATGCAGTCGGCAATAAAGGGAATATCTATTGAACCCGTGCATTGACACAGAAAGTGCCCGAAAGGCAGAAAGGGGGGTTTGATAAGATCACATCAGAATTTTCCACACGAATGCACGTCTAGTCTCCATCACACGTAATCTCGTAATCGTAATCTATTCAACAATAATTGAAAATATAGGTTTTAAAGGCAAATGAGTTCGTTTATTCTAAATTTATTGGTTTATTCATTGAAAATTTATTTGTTTGTTTCTAATTTATTTATTTAATAAGAGAGTAAACATTGTTTTGTCAGAATAAGGACGTTAATTAATTTTTACGAATGAATTCGAGGGGTTTTACGAAAGAAAAGGAAATAAATGGATGTTAAAAAATTACGTTTACGAAATTAAACGTAGTTTTTTCTTTCGTTAATCATCATTATTTTCAACATGTTGAAGGGAAAAATGGTGAAAACGTTTTCGAAAGACACAGATAAATTAGTCGTCAGATAATTTGATGAAGAATATTAACAATAATAAAGGAAAACTTCAATTTTAAGTAGTTATAAATAAGTAGTGTAAATTCTCCGTTTTTCAAACTGAGAAAATTGACAAAATTTAAATCTCGCGGCAATGTTCGGAAAAATACTCGATTCTCATTGGTCCCATTTTGTTTAAACCCCCACCACTTTTGGCTGGTTTTTAGGCCCATTTAAAATTACACGTAAATTTGAGGTCGAACTCCCATGGTTTAGCTACTGACATGGATAAGGAAGAGGGAAGGAAAGGAGATTTTGCAGAAAATGCCGCAGTAGTTTAAATGGGTGTTGAAGCCAGTACAGGCAGGAGTTAGAAGAGGAAGGACTAAAGGGGGTCACTGGTGGGAGTTAGGAAGAAGTGGGGGGGTCATCATTGGAAATAAATCAAGTATTATGCCCTCGAATTCATTTCTATGAAATACTTTTCTTTATTACGTGCAGTTTCCTAATATTTTCTTATTTGTAAGCGTTTTATCTAGATGAAAAGTGAATAGAAAATTGTCCACTTTGCGTTTTCGTGGAAAAGAGCATGAAACTACCGGCGCCTCCGCCAATTTCGTACGAATTGAATAAATTCCTTCCTCGCTTTTGTGAAATAAAGCATTATGTAAATTGTGATAAATTGTTCTGCAGGTTTTTATTTATTCTATCTGAAATGTCAAGATTTTTTTGTTTCTTTACCTTTTTCCTGTTTATTTACTTTTCTTTTTGCTATTTAATGGAAAAGATATTAAGGGCGTGTAAAATTTAAGTAAAACTGGAGAAAAGATGAAAACGAACATTTATGGAGTTATGGAGGAATTCTTAATTCGAATTATAATTTAACAAGGAGAGTGTTCCAATTATCCTTCACCAAATTGAATGAAAGCAATATATACCATGCTCTATTTATGACAAACTTTGAAAATTATTTTTGAGCAAACAGCTCAAAACGGCATAAAATCACGTTAACACAAGTTATTTCTATATATCTACTACACGTACAAAAAGTCTCATTCAATTTGGTAGAGGATAATTGGAACACTCTCCTTGTAAGATAATTCCACTTTTTACTACCCTCTAGTTGTTTTTTATTGTAATTTTAATTTATAAATGAGATTTTTTTAATGTTTTAGTGATGATTAGTTTATTTATCTTAAAATTTTCATGAAATAGGAATAAAAGTGCACTTTTACCGGTTCTAATTCGTCCCCTTCCAACTTAATTTCACTCTTAGGGAGTGGTTTAGTCCCTCTTTTAAAATATCACCCTCCAATGAAGTAAATTAGGGTGGAGTGTATGCGCTTTATTGGAGGGTGATGTCCCCCTCTTTATATGTCACCTTCCAATGAGTTGAATTAGGGTGGAGTGTATGCGCTTTATTGGAGGATGAGGTCCCCCTCTTTACTTATCACCCTCCAATGAATTGCATTTGGGTGGAGTGTATGCGATTTATTGGAGGGTGAGATATAAAAAAGGGGGATTAAACCCAACCCTCTTCGATTTTTTCGCACGTATTTACTTCATTTGCTAGGAAGGGGAAGGCCTAGAATCTTTCAAACTACACTACCATTTTATACAAATTATTCTTCCTTTTTTTTAGGTTTTTAATGGTATTTTAAATGGTTAATGCTACAATTTCGTTCAATTTTCAGTTACATATTGCAGCAGCAAACGGATACATATCAGTAGTTGAGTTCCTTCTCGAAAAAAACGTAAATACGGACGTCAGGGACAAAGATGATTGGCGACCGGCACATGCAGCCGCCTGCTGGGGACATGTAAGTAATAACTTGCAATCAAATAGTAAATTAGTAGATTAATACATACACAAGAGTGCAAATCGTGAATCATTGAAACATTCTTATTGTTCTCGTGGAAATAATGATCTTTGCTTGCTGCAAACATAATCTCTCTTTAGGGGTAGAGATTAGGTTCGTACCAAGCGGATCCTGCAACGATATTTGCAGGAAGGAACAGCAAGATCATTGTTTACACTCTTGCTCGTCGTTTTTGATGTGGTTAATCGTGTCTGGAGTAGACTATTCCTTGATATTAAGGCCATGACTAAGGGCAACTAAGGCCTAAGGATAAGTACAATCTTTTTAGGATGGATTGGGGAGTGGTGGGGAGGTGGAAAAGATCGATAATCATTGTCTGCGAGTGCTTATCATGTTTGTTTCTATTGTGTTGCAGTTGGAAGTTTTGGAGCTGCTCGTCCAAGCGGGTGCTGATTTGACTGCGAAAAACAAACACGAGGAAACACCTGCAGGTAATTTAATATTTTACTCGTGAAGATAGTTTGCAAGTAAGCTGTCTTACGTGCAAATAAGTTGGTGATGTTTTCAAATCGATTACGATTTCTTAGTATAAAACTTTCAACTTTAAAGCATCATAACTCTTGTATTATTTAAAATATCGACTTAATTCTTACATTACCCTGTAGAAAATCTAATTAAGAATGTTTTCCGAAATTTTCATAAAGATAATATTGAACTTCACAAAGTTATTAGGTTTCAAAGGGTCTGATTAGAATAAAAAGTCGATTTCAATTTTAGTATAGAGAAACCTACAACTTTAAAGTAACACAACTAATAAACTATTCAAATTATTAACATCGTCTTTCAGGCATTATGTAGACGATATAATTGAGAACATTTTATGATATTTTCATAATGATCACTTTATAATTAACAAAGTTATCAATAAAGTTTCAAACACTTTCATTAGAAAATTTTAAAACGTGAGTTTAGGATTTATGGTTGTAAAACTTTCAACTTTAAAGCAGCATAACTCTTGGATTATTTAAAATATCCACTTAATTCTTTCACTACCCTGTAGAAAATCTAATTATGAATGTTTTCGGAAATTTTCATAATGATATCATTGAACTTCACAAAGTTATTAGGTTTCAAAGGGTCTAATTACAAAAAAAATCGATTTTAATTTTAGTAGGGAGAAACGTACAACTTTAATGTAACACAACTAATAAACTATTCAAATTATTAACATCGTCATTCAGTCATTATGTAGACTATCTAATTGAGAACATTTTATGATATTTTCATAAAGATCACTTTATATTTAACAAAGTTATCAATAAATTTTCAGACAATTTCATTAGAAAATTTTAAAACGTGAGTTTAGATATTTTGATGTGAAAAACACGATTTTTGTCACTGTTTTACAAGTTTAATTGATAAATGGTACGATGTACATTTCGCCGTTAGGCATCGTCGGGTACTAGCGAGCCCACAGATGTATTTATACAAAATTTTACATTATACAGTTTTATGATGTGTGGAGACGAATTAGTGGGGAGCTGACCAAAATATCGGTTTTGTCGTTTATAACGAGGTCCGGGTTTTTTGAAAAAGCCTGCTGGATGTATCTTACCTCCAAGACATTGAGCTTATAGATTTTATACGTGAGTTTAGGTTTTATGGTTTTAAAACTTTCAACTTCAAAGCATCATAACTCCTAGATTAGTTAAGATATCTGCCTAATTCTTTCACCATCACGAAGAAATTTAAAGAAAGAAATTTAATTAAGAATGTTTCCTGAAATATTCATGAAGATATTATAATTAACAAAGTTATCAAGTTGTAAATCGTTTTATTAGGAAAAAACGGGAGGATTTCGACTTTATTATTGAGAATCATTGAACTTTATGGCATCATAACTCTTAAACTTTTTAACATAACAAACTCATTTTTTCAGTTTATGTAGAAGATCTAATTAAGAATATTTTCTTAAAACTTGAATTACTTAAAACCTAAAATTTAGTCAATAAATAAATAAAGTCATGACTTTTTACATACAGATGATTCGCTATTTTGTAGATTTTAGATATTTACTCAACTACAATCGTAGAAATGCATATATAGTTAGTAATTTATAGTTAAAAATGCTTATGTAGTTAGTAATCAATCGAAATAGGATATGTCAAGGGATTGATTGGCTTTATTGGCTTTTATTTCGCAGAAAATGCCTGAAAATTTTCTCTCCAGAGAAATCACTGCCTTTCTCTTGTGAATCGAAAGATGATTACATTGTGATTAGTTGCAATAGAACAAATCATAAATGTTGTATTTAAAGGCTTCGTTAAAAGATAAATTTGATTTATAAATATAAATACGAATATACAAATATTGAGTTAAAATCATCAAAGAATGACTTTCATGAATTCTCTTTTAATCATTGTTGATTTGAAATTACAGATATATGTGAGGATCAAGAAATGAAAGAACGCATCAACGAGCTGATAATGGAGCAGGAGCAGCGGCGGGCGGTGGAGGCGGCACAGCGCAAGCCGAAAATCAAACGCACGCAGAGCAGCAATACGCGAACGCAGTCCGTGCGGCGTACATCGCTGCGGGATAAAGGTCAGACGGCACGAAGGGACGCCGCCGAGGAGGCACGTGTACGACGGATGGCCGTCGAAGTAAGTCCACTTTGTTGTTCTATACCCCTTTTGTACTCCTTATACTCCTTCTACCCCCTATACTCCTTGGTGTATCTTTTATATGCCTTTTTAGCATTTATACTCGTTTTGTTCTCTTTATCCCCCTTCTGCCCTTTAAATTCCTTATTGTCCTTATACCCTTCATGACTCCCGGACTCTCTTATAGTCCCTGATGCTCTCTTACACTCCCTGATATCCTTTTTATCATATATTAACAAGATATTGTATTATATCTCGTGACAATTGCGTCGGATTTGCGTCGGAACCGAACTTTCAACTTTAAAACAACACAACTAATAAACTATTTTAAGTGTAATCATCATTTTTTTGCAACATTATGTAGACGATCTAATGCAGAATATTTTGTGAAATTTTCATACAAATCACTTTATAATCAACAAAGTTATTGATGAGTTTTCAAAGGATTTCGTTAGACAATTTGAAAACGTCAAATACGATTGTATTATTTTAAAACTTTCAACTTTCAACCATCATAACTCCCAAAGTATATCAACTATCATCATAATTCTTTTATCACCATTTAGAAGATCTAATTAATAATGTTTCTTGAAAGTTTCATAGAGATATTATAATTAAGTTATCAGGTTTCAAGACGTTTTATTAAAAATTGAACAGGACGATTTTGACTTAATCATTAGGAAACGCTCAAATTTAAGACATCATAATTCTTAAACTATTTAAAATTGCAACTTCATCTTTTCAATATATGTAGATGATCTAATTAAGAACATACTGTCAAAATTTCTTATACTCACTGCCACCCTCTTTATCATTTACTAACTAGATAGTGTATTATATCTCGCGACAATTGCCATGGAATTGCGTCGGAATGTTTTGGCACGTTCAAGAATGTTTCGGAATGTGCCACGAGAGTAAATTAAACATGACCCAGCCGTCTGAATTCTGGTATACATCTAACATCTAATTTGTACGAAATTTGAGACGCGATTATTGCACAATGCGGCAAACAATACAAAACGCAAACAGGCGTGCAATTCGACACATTGCTGATAATATTCTCTGGTAATTTGTCCTGTTTGCTTGCTGCGAGAAAGGGTTTAGCACCGTGACAGGATGATGATTACGTGATACATGATAGAGGCGTTTTGATAGGTGTGGGTGGTATCCATGTCCACCCACAGTTATCAGGGTGAAGGGAGTAGTGGAGAAAGGCAAGAGGGAAGTATTAGATGTAGTCGTAAATTGCCGACATGGTTAAGTGGATGGGGATGTGGGTGGTACATATACATACATGCGAAATGGGAAATCAAAATGTTTATCTATCCCCTGGAACTAGGAAGTGTTTCATCCTTGGAAATTGAGATAGGATGGCAAATAGTACTAAGTTTTGATGGGTATTTACTTAAGGAAATACAAAATATTGCAAATCTTTTCTTTTCATTTATAAATACAGACTAGACAAACCATTTCTAAATGCAGACCATGTTTTTACCTTGTAATCTTGTTGTTCGCGCCACCGGCGCTGTTGGGAAATTTAGAACCCCAAATATATTTTACGTTGGCAGCGCTGCTTAAGCTGCGCATGCGCCAGGGTGACTACCCCTCTCCATCAAAGCTCACATGTGTTAAGATTACTTAAAATAAAATCACTATTTACCCACCATTAGAACAAGTAAGTCGCATTCTTTACACCATTCTTCCTACATATCTCGTGTTGTGTTATTTGTATGTTGTTGCCGAGAATTGTCGGCGTGTCGAACTTACTGTGCGGGTTAAGTCAGTGAAGCCTCTAACCAAGGTCCCGAGAACTTACAACTACTCGCGGGGTATTAATTTCGTTAAGGCGCGTGAGCGCAAACACTTGTAATCTAACACAAATAATAACAATTCATCTTTTCTTTTGAGCAACATTTGTTTACAGGTTTTACAATCATTAATAGTTTATCATCAGCATAGTCCTCTTGAAATTTGCAGTATTGTTTGTTTCAACATCTTCAACCTCATTCTTCTAGTTTCGGAGAAATTGTAGTGTATATGTCCTCTTATGGACTTTATATTTTGAAACCAAACTCAATGCATTCTCTCTTTATTTAATCCTTTCTCTTATCAGCACCGACTGGATCATTAATATTTTGACATCAGCATATTCCTCACAGCATTTACAATATTTTTTGTTGGAACATCTTGAGGCACACTCTTCTACTTTCGGAGAAAATGAAGTGTTTATATCCTCTTGGGGACTGTTTATTTTGAAACCGAACTCAATGCATTCTCTCTTTATTTAACCCTTTCTCCTATCAGCATCGATTCGATCATTAATATTTTTTCATCAGCACATTCCTCTTGAAATTTACAATAAGTTTTGTTTGAACAGCTTGAGGTACACTCTTCTAGTTTCGGAGAAAATTGAGTGAACATGTCCTCTTACAGACTGATACATTGAAAATTTTATAATTAATCGACTTTTTAGGGCACTTACGTCGAGTAAATTATTTCACTAATGCAGACCATTTCTTTACCTTGTAATCTTGTAATCTAACAATTCATCTTTTCGTTTGAGCAAAATTTGTTTATAGATTTTCTCAATTTTGCGTAAAAAAAGAGAAAACTTCTTTATCTAGTCAAAAATACACGACTTTCACGATTTTTTAATTTTAAATACTATAACTCCACGCTTAGAATTATGGATGACAGTTTAATAATTTAATTCACAAGCACACTGTATTAAAAGAAGATATTTAACTTAAAAAGTGACGCTATAAATATGCTATCCATTTTAGAAGCTATCCATTGCTATCCATTTTGTTCAGCTGCGTACATGCTACCACCCTCAATTTTCATCATAAACGAAAAACCAAAACGTTTTTGCCAAGTTTATAAAATTTCCAAGAATATGACGTCGACATTTTTCTAAGAAAAATATTAAAACTGTATGTTTTATACTGTTTTAAATATAAACTCCATGTTTCGTCGAAAAAGTCAACTTAAAATATGAATAAATGTAAAAAATTATATTTTTTCAAAAAAACAATTGACGTCATATTCTAGAGAATTTAATTAGCTATATAATGAGTTTTGATTCAGCCAAATCGGATCAGTATAATTTTCTCAATCATGTACACAAACTCGAGAAATTTTTTATCATGAATATGGCATAAATTTTTGAAGTCTTGTTTTGTGACTTGTTCAGCTGCGTACATTCTACCGCCCTTAATTTTCATCATAAATGAAAAACCAAAACGTTTTTGCAAAGTTTATAAAATCTCCAAGAATATGACATCGACATTTTTCTAAGAAAAAAATTAAAACTGTATGTTTTATACTGTTTTAAATTAAAATTTCAATTTTCGTATAAAAATTCAACTTCAAATACGAAAAAAATGTAATAATTTAAAATTTTTGAAAAACAATTAACGTCATATTCTAGAGAATTTAATTAGCTATAAAATGAGCTTTGATTCAGCCAAATCGGTTCGGTAGAATTTTCTCAAATATGTACGCAAATTCGAAGAATCTTGAAAGTGAACTAAAAAAAATGGAATGTGAAAAATGAAAAAAAATCAGAAAAAATAACGCTAGAATAAAATGTTAAATAATTTCTTAACTTTAAAATAAACAACTATCCAACTAATATAGAACAATTTATTATGAAAGAATTAATTTATTAATAATATTTCATAGAATTATAAAACAAATGAATTCCATATCGAAATTTATATTGGTCTAAATCAAATAAAATCAAACCGAATTTGAAATTTAATATTTACATATATCGAAATTAGATAATTCCGTTCTAAAGCAAACGCAATGAAATTCCTATTGTATAATCCAAATTAATCGTAAATATTTTCATATTTCTGCGTGGATTTCACCCGATTTTCATATATTACTAACCTCGCAATGTTATCCAATAAATTACATCAGAATTTGCATTGTTGTGTAAATTCTACGATAAACGTAACATGCTAAGCATGATAACTCTGTTAATAATTATCCATCGTACATGTGGAATCGTACATATGGAAATAATCAGTACTAATAAACAGTACAAAGAAAAGCCAAGTGTTTCAATATTTAATAATTCGTCCGTCACACTCAGCAAGTTGCAAGTTGTTAATGTGCGTTTTCTGCGTTCTCCTTCAGCTAGTTTTGAACTTGTTCGCGTGCAGCAGTGAAAGATTCATGTAATTATGTGTTATTAATGTAGTTCCAAGTGTGAAGACCGTCCTAGTTTCCAATTCACTACGAAAATTATATTGGAAATTGCTAAAACTAAATTTTAAAACTCTATAATTTAAAATTACTTCGATTTAACACTAATAATTTGTTTAATGACTAATAAATCGACGCTGGCTAGTTTTGTTTCATTAAAAACGGGTGAATAACATGAACGAAGTGATAAAGTTTTGTAATAGGTGCACTATTTTCATATAGGAATTAAAATATTTGAATGAAATGTAAAACAAGTTCTACTATGCCTATATTTGGCGATTTATATCAACCGCTGTGAAGTTAGTGAAAAATACCTGAAAAAAAAATGATGTCATATGTAACATCTTAATGAGATGTTTATTTTGATATTAAATTCAAGGTATTATGTCTTTATTTAATCATTTCTCCTATGAGCACCGATTGGATCATTAATATTTTATCATCGGCATATTCCTCTTGAAAATTATACTATTTTGTGTTGGAACATCTTGAGGTACGCTCTTCTAGATTCGGAGAAAATGGAGTGTATATGTCTTCTTATGGACTTTATTTTGAAACCGAACTCTACATTCTCTATTTAACTTTTTCTCTTATTAGCACCAAAGCGATTATTAATATTTTATCGTCAGCACATTCCTCTTGAAATTTGCAATATTTTTTGTTGGAACATCTTGAGGTACATTTTTCTAGATTCGGAGAAAATGGAGTGTTTATGTCCTCTTATTGACTTTATTTTGAAACAAAACTCAATGCATTCTCTCTTTATTTAACCCTTTTTCCTATCAGTACCGATGCGATCATTAATATTTTATCATCAGCATATTCCTCTTGAAATTTACAATAATTTTTGTTGGAACATTTTGGGGCACACTCTTCTAGATTCGGAGAAAATGGAGTGTATATGTCCTTTTATGGACTTTTTTTTAACTAAACTCAATGCATTCTCTCTTTATTTAACATTTTCTTCTATCAGCACCGATTCGATCATTAATATTTGATCATCAGCATATTCCTCTCGAAATTTGCAATATTTTTTGTTGGAATATCTTTAGACACACTTTTCTAGTTTCGGAGAAAATGGAGTGTATATGTCCTCTTATGGATTGTTTATTTTGAAATAAAACTCAATGTATTTTCTCTTGATTTAACCATTTTTTATTAGCACCGATTCAATCATCAATATTTTTTCATCAGCATAATCCCCTCTGAATTTGCAATCTTTTTTGTTGGAACATCTTGAGGTACACTCTTACATACTGAAAATTTCAAGCTTTAATCGACTTTTAGGGCACTTCCGCCGAATAAATTATTTCACTAACTGCACAGTGGTCACAGGAGAGTTTCATTTCATTAAAAACGGGTGAATAACATGAACAAAGCGATAAAGTATAGCAATACTTGCAATATTTTCATGTTGCAATAAAACTACACGTATATTTGTTTGTTTTACGGCCGCGATTTATATCATTTTCGTTGCTTTATGGTGCTTTTTATGATGTTACCGTTGCTATTATTTGCAGGAAATGCAACTAACATTGTGCAATATTGCATTATTATTATTACAGTATCGTCTCATTTTTTAATTAACGCATTTTTTAATTAAAATTAATCAATTCTTGTTTTTTACTCTATTAATTGATGTGTAACGAATGACGTTGTGAATTATTGCATTTTCAGTTATTAGAAAACTTTGCATTTATTTCATTTATTTATTGGTAGTAATTACAAAATCGAAAAAAAATTAAACTTAAAGATAATTAACAATAATTTAATGTACTCAATTTAGCTTTCTCTTCTTGGAGGTGTCAAATATATTTGGAACACTTTAATTTTAAATTAACTGCAGGCTAAAGTAATTTGTAGAAAAAAAAACTAATTCCTTGAAAGAAAAGTAATTCGTTGAAAAAAGTAAATTATGAAAGTGTTAAAAATTCTTTATAAAATAAATTAAAGATGTGTAATTGTAAATTTTACTTTTCGCAAAAATTTAATAATATCTAATTAATTTCGCGTTAATCCGCCTTCTCTAGCATGCAAATTGCACAGTAAAAAGCGTAAGTGGTGGTTATTCCTCCACTTTGTTATTGTGCCCCTCACTTTTTACGTACTTGTTTTTACCAAAGGTGTCTAAAGTTTCACTTATTTGTTTGCTTTCGTACGTCATTGCCGTGTGTCGTGTGACAACGTGGTCATTTTCCGATTATTGCTATTTTTATTGGTATCTTCGAGGAAATTGTAATGTATCGACTGTATCTGTATCGCCGTTTGCGTTTTGTGCAACTGGAAAACGCTGTGTAACTATGTACGCAGTGTTAGTTTATGCTGTAGTTTACGCAAAGTGCACACGCTCGTTTTGCAAAAGTGACGAACTTTGATTAAAGGGTAAAGTGCCAAAAAAACCGACGATGAAACGGAATAAAAGGAATAACAGCATCGTGTTGGTGTCGTATAAAGTAAGTCGTCTGATCAAAGCGAAAGTTTGATGCGTTTGTTAGAGATTTGTTTGAAATTCTGATAGTTTTAACGAGATTTAGAATAGTTATAAAGTTAGTTTAATATAATATTGAAAACAACTTTAATGAAATGACAAGCAATATTTTAAGAATTTTGGAAATGTACATCTTTAAATAATTAAGTACAGGAATAGCCTTGTTTTTAACAAGAAAAAAGTCATTTTGTAGGACAAGTTTGTGTGCATTTTCTGCCCCTTCGTGACGGTCCCAAGACATCCTAGCCTTGCTTTGTTTGCCTTCCTAAAGTAAACAATCGTTAGTCGTCGCGAGAGTGAATTCAGAAACAGCAGATTCTTCGCTCAACAGTACAATGATTGTTCTCCGAAATGACTTCATCTCAAGTAGTAACTCTAGTAACTATCATTTTGTAAAACCTAACATGTCTTTCGTTTGTTTAACCGACAATTTTAGTTTTAAATTCTATTTTTAAACAAATCTAGAGATTTTCTTTAAAAAAGTGAAAAGTCTTGGCAATTATTTTGTACTTATGATTTGCATACCTTTTTTCTTATTTTACTTTCAAGAATTTACTTTAAAAAAAAATCTATTTTAATACTGGTACCGTCCTCTACAGTTGAATTTTTTTCTATCTGAGCTTTATAACAGAGCTTTTTGGTACTATGCCTGTTTGATAGATGTCACTAGCAGTACTTATTTTGAAATTTTAGGTTTTAATTATTTAAAACCTGTTAAACAAAGCAGTGCATAGACGTTTTCTATCTTTTGAAATTAATTAATAACTAAATTATTAAATTTCTATGGTATTTCCTTATAAACATTGCTATCGAAATAAATACTATTGCATCTGAAATAAAAGGTTCACCTTGCACGAACATAGAAACATACGTTTTATAATCTTGTATATAACTGTTTGAAACTATGTTTTGAAATAAACATCATTATTCAATTACAAGTTTCTGAAACTAATTTCGAACTCGATGTTAGTGTTCCACGCGCACCCAAAAGTTATAGGTTATAAAGCTGCTTCTGTTAAATTAGATTTACACCGACTTCTAAACCACACATCATGTTCTAAATTCTTTTCAACGTTGTTTTCAGGGTTTAAATACAGATGACCAGCATTCGCATGTCCAACTCAACGGCTCCTTGCAGAATGGCGTCGCACTGCAAGTTACCAACCACAATCGCCACCACCATCTTGGCAAGGACGTCAACAACGAACGCAGTCTTGTGCCGGTCGAAATCAACAATCTGCACTTGGAACGGCGAGCGCCGGACGGTAAGGACGACGACGACGAAGGCCTCGTCGAGGAGGTGATCGAGTGCAAGAACGAGAAATCCTACAATGGAAACGGTGACGCCAAAGTGACGGTCGTCCATGTTCTGGTCACGATTAACGGCACCGGCACCCTCGCCGATTTGAAGAAGCAACGCATGCAAATGCGCACGTCAAGCGCACCGGATATCAACTCGCCGGGCTCACCAGTGAGCACCATCTCTGACGGCGCCGATTCCAATACGACGGCGGCCGCCACCGCCGCCGCCATGGCCGGTCTACTTAAGCTAACCACCGACGAGGTCGTCGGCCCTGAAAAGCCACGCAAATGTTGCGTTATCGTTTAATAGCCGTGTTTTTAACGAAATTACGATAGAGAAAGATGAAGATTTAGTAACCAAAAAAAAAGAAAACAAATGAAAACAATTAGATTCTTAAACCATGTGGATCAGTATTTAAAAGTCTGAATTTTTACATTTACCTAATACACGAAACTGCTAATTACTTACTATTGAGATAGTATTTAATTTTATAAATAATGATTTACTGTTTTTGTATGCGATTACATTCTTCCTAACGATCGCTTTTGATCATTTTAAACTATTCCAGAACAGTTTACTTCTTAAACATTCCAGTAATGAACATGAGAATGAGTAAAATAATTAAATTCTTAGGCTGTTTGGTCAAAACTTGGCATTTTCAGCAATAATAAGCACAACATGCGCAAATTTAGTAATTTATAAGAATTTTATGAATCCCTAGTGATATATTTAAGTTTTCCTTGTACTCGGCGATTGATTTTGGACTAAACTTTTGGTATTTTAGCTATTTTCTAGATATATTTTGTATATTTACAACTACTTTACGTTTTAGCAATGATTAGTTGTTAACTTTCCACAATCAAAAGATTCAACATGTTGGGAAAATGTTATTGTGTTATTTCGTCTTTAATGTTAATTTCATCCCTGGAAATGCCAAATGTTGCATTATTTTATTACTTAATTTAATGTATTTTATTTTACTTTGTAAATATTGAAAGAAGCAATGAAGTGTTGAATCTGCCTGGAATCATGTACATGTTTATACATATTATTTATTTCTTACAAATAGCGCGGCTACGTTTGTTTTCTGGACTCCTTACCATAATTCCAATGTTGGGTGTGGGAGTTGATGTTGTTGGCGGTTGGGGAAGGCTTAAAGTTAAAGATATACTGAATTGTTATAATTTGATGTAAGACATAGATGAAATATCTGCACGAGAATGTGCGTTCTACTCGGTCTAATAACAATGAACATGAATCAAATAAAGTTTCAAATATATATAACTGATTGTTTTTAATTATTCATTTTTCGCTCTATTTTTTGTTTTCAATTTTTAAATGTCTCGTACATTTGTTAGTCAATTCTGTGGGACAGTAGGCAAATATCAACGTATACGACGACGTCCGATGACAGCGGAGGACGTACGACGGCATTTCTCAACACGAACATCGTCGAGGATTGCCGATATTCAAATTCAAACCTCAAGGTCGTTTCGGAGAACTTATTGTAACGCTATTAGCGAGAGTAATCGCGACATGAGTATCGCGCGGTGGCAGTTGGCATATGATCTGTGGTTGGTCCTCAGTCGCCTTGCGATGCAGTTGAAGTTTAGTCCGTCAGTTTTAATGATGCACTGTCTTCTGTAATTGTGAACTCGGGTGTTATTGGTCGGGTTGGTTGGAATTTTCTCTCGCTGATAGTGCCGCGAAGTTTATATTATTACATTTTATAAATTAAGAAATACTTAAATTTATTAAAAACCAGATGCGACATCTAACGTTAAAGTTAAGTAATTAAATTTAAAGTAATTTAGACAATCGTTACTAGATGGTGACATAAATCGGGTAAAGTTTAAATTTTTTGAATTTTAGACAAAATTTATATTTTTCAACAAAAACAGCCTTTTAGACTATTTAGAATTACAAATATCTTCATAAAAACTCCTAATAAAACGTAAAACACCATCACATAACGCTTGAACTTCTTGAACATTATCAACAATACCACGATCAACATCAACAGCAACACGGAGACGATCATCAAATATGATAAATGAAAATAAAACGCCCGTTTTCTCCATATGATGCGTCCAAGCAACCATATCATCAGCGCAGCAATCATTCTCGTACGTAAATCTCTTCATACCGGGTACACGTGTAATTATAACAGTACTTGGGATTTGCCTAATTGCAATTTTGGTAAAATCGCCTGGGATTATGGTGAAAACTACATTTAACATCCAATTGAAAAACTAAAAACATTTAAAACCATGTAAGGAGTTAGTAAAAGTTAATAGATCTAAGATGAATAACCAAAATTTGGCGAAAAAGAGGAAAATGTATCAAAAAATGATCAATGTCTATGTTAAAATTACCAAAATTTGTCCAAATATTACCAAAATTTAGGAAAATGTATACTAAATGAGAAAAATTTATATATAAATGACCAAAAGTTAAACTAAAATGTTCAAAATTTATCGACAATTCGGAAATTATTAAAATTTATGCAAAATTGGCCAGAATTTATCAAAAAATGATGAAAATTAATTTTAAAATGACCAAAATTGATCAAAAATGAGGAAAATGTAGCTAAAATGACCAAAAGTAATACATAAATGACCATTTTCTATCCAAAATTGATAAAAATTTAAGTAAAACTGACAGAAATGTATCTAAAATGACCAAAATTACTTCAAAATCCACGAAATTACTTAAAAAAAACTAAATAAATGAAAACTAAATAATAAATTCACTCACCGTAAAATCCATACTTTTCGCAATATCTTCCTTGGTTTTATTAATTTTAGCAATAATTTCCTTCGGTTTATCCAATAAGTTAACATCAACCGGTAATTCAACAATGCTAAATAAATTATTAACAAATTTCGTGATTGGTTCACCTTCAGAATTGAAAGAAAGCACATTTTGTAAATTTTGTTGATTTTGGAGATGTGGTAAAATTGTTGTAATTTCAGAAGGAGAGTCGCCACCACGTTTTTTGTAATATTCCGAAAGAGATGCAGTTACTGCACCTAGTACAACATCATCAAAAGATACCTTCAAAGCCTTTTTAGTTTCTTTAATTTTTTCGATAAACTTCTCATCGTTTCCTTCAAAACTGTATGCAATAATTTTCTCACCAGTCAAAGTTCCTAGTAAGATATTCGGTTGTTCTTCGGCGTTTATCATATTAAAATGATAATAAAAATCTTTATAAACAATATCTCGACAAGTATTCGTTAGTATTTTAATCCAAGTTTGAGGTTTTTGATCATTATTCATAGTTTGATGTTTATAGTTAGCAAAAACTTGATTATATTGCTCACATTTAGCATCAAATTGTTCCACACCATTTTTCGCAAACGACGTGACTAAAAACGTTAACATTCCCATGCCATCGGTTAAACTATGATGAAATCTAAACATAATAGGATAGTGCAACTCGCCACAGTGTACTTGAATCGGTTTTTTGCCTATTAAAACCTCCCAGGAGTATTCACCATCGTATGGTAGCTCAGTTTTAGTTACACGATTAACAAACTCTTGAAATTGCTCATAAGTATTGTAATCGTCAAAATTTCGGATGATATCTTCATATTCTACGGTGGTTTTCACGAGAAAACTGTAACCCATGAAGGATTTTCTCACACAGGATAGTTCCGGATGGTTTTTTAAGATTACATCCATTTTTTTGGTATTTCTAAACATTTCCATCATTTTCTCAGGTACCGCCGGGCCATCTTTGATGTAATTTACAAAGTTTATTATATTCTTATGTTGTGGTGTGCAGAAAGTGAATGAAACATCGGCACCGAGGACGTTTGAGTGAAATTCTTCGCCGAAATAATATCTGGCGACAAGTGTAATGAATTCGAAGTAAATTGCAGCGAGGAATAGAAGAGAAAATATCATTGGTGTTGCGATGAAGGTTAATATGATGCGAAACACGTGGAGGATTGGTCTTATCAGTATGTTTACATCTTTAGCAGTTGGAAAAACAATCTAAAAGCAAACAACGAATGTAATTTTTGATTTTATAAAGAGTTTATAGATAATTAAAGATGGAATTTAAATTCCATAACTTACCTTAGTTAGTGCGAAGACCATGAAAGGCAATAAAAACGTTTCTAAAAGAATTAATATCGATATTTATGTTTTTTATTGATTAATTGTTATTAACTATTAATAATTAAATAATTACCCTTGGACAGGAGAGTTTTAAATCCTTGAAACATCATTGAAAAGTGTTTTTAATGTAATATATTGTAGAAAAGTAATTTGGTCCACTTTTTCTTAATTTTTTAGAGATTTATAAATTTTTATCACTTTAAGTTTATCAGACCACGTTTCAAAGACGACTAAATTTGTTAAATAAAGGTGTTTTTGTCTTTTATGTTTTTTTTGCCACTGAAATACCGTTTCTAAAACCTAGTTTTAGCAGTTTTCTTCTCCGGAATAGTTTTAAGACATTGCAATACTTCAGTTTTTTGTGGTAGATGTCTCCAATCATAGTTTTACGTGAGAAATAATAAATTTAAGATGTTGTCTCTAAATAAAAATTGATTTATTTGAAATGCTTATATCTCATAAACTATTAGAGATATTTTCAATGTCCTTGCAGATTCTAAAAAGGGTAAGCAAGTGTTTTCATGTGACCTTTCTTTTGATCCGATGACCTTGACAGTTTCCAAGATAAAAATTAAGTGTTTTCCAATTGAGCTAAAATTAGTATCATTTGAAAGAGGAGATCATTCTGTTTAAGATTGTGCAAAACCATCCTGAAAAAGTTTAATAGTTTTCGAGAAATTGACAATTGTTTAAAATGCGTGAATTTTAAACTTAATTATTTCGAAAGTCATATATTTTTTTGGGGATGTTTTTGCATTTTCCCATTCAAAATTCTGTCCTTTTTCATTTGAGACTATTTTTTCGCTAATTCGAAATACTTTATACTTTTCGCCAAAAATTTGTCAAGGCTAACCCCTTGACTGATTTTTGGCTAAAAAATTAAAGTTTCTCCGATGTAGCTAAAAGTGGTGTCTAATGAAAGAGAATGTCATTCTCTATGGGAAAATCGAAAAACATCCTGTAAAAGTTTAATAGTTTTCGAGAAAATGACAATTGTTTAAAATCTTGAATTTTAAACTTAAATTGAAACATTTTTGCATCTTGGCATTTTTCCATTCAAATATACCGGTAGTTTGGTTATTTTAATTTTTTTTCCGGTTATGATGAAACCGAAAACTGAGAAAAAGCTTTACCTACCCATAGCGACATCTCACATGCAGTGACAGAATTACAAAGCTCTATTTTGAAAAAGCTCATATAGGTATCTGCATTAGAGAAACGTCAAAGTCCATACTCTGGAAGATAGATGGCGCGGTATGTATTAAAATATTTCTTAACTTTAAAATTAAGTTTGGTGTAGTGGTATATAATTTTAGAACTTTTGCAATTTTCTTACAAGAATTCAAACAAAGAAATTTTATTCTGTTAAAAAAATTAAATACAAGCCCTGAAAATGTAGGAAGAAACAACAATCACAATAATTACACAAAATAAAACTACATTTTATGTCAATATTCATTTATCATCATTTTGTAATTTGAACATCATTATAATTAAATTTATAAGTAAATTTCTAGAATGCGTATCAATAAAAAACCGAACAACTAAACGGTTTCATATGTACAATACCGTAATAAGTTTCGTTATCCACTCGTAAATTCACCTGCATACAGAATAATTACCGATATTTTTCTTCTTGTTTTATTTTGCTGGATATACTTATGTGTTTGTGGGCTAAAGAAATCATTTCGTAAAAACAAGCTTTTGTTAGTGATTTTACAACGTTTTACTGATTACACCCATTTGTTTAGTGTCGTCTCTGTTTTATGTATGTGCTTTCGGTACGCATATCATACGCATCTATATACTCAATCTGTGATATGTATTTTAATATAATAAACACTTAAGTTATTTGCCATAATTTATACAGACAGATAAAATCCTTTCTGAACTTCTGAGTAATGTACTTTAAGTGAGTAATGATAAAGTGTTGAGAATCGACTTCAAAAACACCATACAAATATATCGGAATGATTAGCCTTTGGAATAGCTGTGATTTTCGCATTTTTTTTTGTTCTCGTTACGCATAGATAAAGTACAAATAGATAAGACAAAAATTTGCGACGCCAAAAAACTGTGAAACGAACGACATTAATATTAATTGGGATTGGATTTCTTGAGATCTTGAGACGATGAGATCAATCGCCATCAAAACACCATCATATTCGACTTCTTTCTCATATTTTGCTTTAGTTTATTTGTGCAACACATTTATAAATATGCAAACGTTTAAATTTATAGGTAGGTAAGTAATTATGATGCATTTTAGTGTTTTTTGTTTAATATTTTTCTCCACACATGTTTCTTGGGTGCTGATTTAACTATTTTTGTTCATAGTTTTGGTGGGTGAAATGTACGCACGTTGATTAGAAATACGTTTAATTATTGTGTTTATCGTATTATGATTCATATGTGCTAATTGTAAGTAAAATTTGTTATCTATTAAGCTTATGGCTGCGCCTTGCACTTTGATTGTCCTGTGCTGGAAAAGTGTTTATTCGAGATTAGAGAGTTTTGGGCTGTTTTTTTTTTCTTTTGGGATGGGTGGCTAGGTGGTGGGGTGGAGGTGAACTTGTGTACTTTACAGAGTCGCATTTAGGAATGTTTGTGGTCGAAGAAAAAAGGTTAACAAACGTTCACATCATCGTAATACATCTAGAGGTGGTAATTTTACGTGGATCGTATGTATAAGTTTAGTAATTAGGTATAATTTGCGAAACTCGTCTTTGAAAATGTGTGTAGTAGAAAATACATTTATTCGTTTCGCTTATTTTGTCGATTTTTTGTTTGGTAATATAGAATTTCATACAAATTACAAGAAAACGGATTTTACAATTTGGGGTTGTTAAAAGTTTGAAAAATGTTACTTTTATTATCGTAAATATCGCAAAACTTTTTTGTGACACTTTCTAGAAAGAATATAAAATTGATATACATAAACTACACACTACAGACTATGTAAAGGCCTTTACCAATTAAAAGATTCCAAGGAAACACTCTAAACACAATGGTGAAGCTTTTACAGAAATAAACTACGGTAAATAGAGGACAGTTGACTGTGATTGGTTGATGGTACCTCAAAACGGCGCGCTGCGTCGCCTACTTAGACCGCATCGATCGTGATTGGTGACGCCCATTACACCTTGTAAATATAGAAGGGGAGCTGAAATCGAGGTGTGGCCTACTTGTTTGAAGTTGATTGGTCGTACCTGTTTGACGACGCTTCGCGCGACATTTACAGTTCTTTACTTTCAAATAAACAGTGACAACACCTACTTATTTCAAAGAATAGCTTTAAAAAAGTAGTAAAATTTAGTATGAAGTTAATATATCTTGAATTAACACGTAAATCAATGCCAGAAATAATTAAATAAATATTTCACAACGAAAAATAGAGTTTCCAACGACGTTGAAAGGGTTTACTGGCTTATTTTCAATGCTTATCGGCACTTTTAACACTCCTAGTTGTAAATACGTCTACTCAACCTATATAAACCACCTATTGACTGTTTTTTTTAAAGAAAATACAATTAATATACATAAACTGCAGACTACAGATTTGATAAATTCCTAAAATAATTAAATAAATCCCAATGAAACACTCTAAACATAATGGTGGGGCTACTACAAGAACATACTAGTGCGAAAACACAATCATATAGGCCAGTTTGATTGTGATTGGTTGATGGTACCTCTAAAAGTCGCGACGCCTACTTAGACCTTATCTATCCTGATTGGTGACGCCCATTGAATCTTGCAAATGTAGAAGGGGAGCTGAAAACTAGGTGTGGCTTACTTATTTCGCCGTAGTGGTTGGTAGTACTTGATTGACGATGTTTCACGGCGCATTTACAGTTATTTAATTTCAAATAAACAGTGACAATATCTATTTATTTCTAAAGTCGCCGTATAAAAACCAGTAAAATTTAATCTTCAGTTAAAATATATTAAATTCATTCGCAAATCAACGAAAAATAATTTAATAAATATTTCCCAACGAAGAATAGACTTTCCCCTAGCACTGAAAGGGTTTAAAGGCTTATTTTCGATACTTATCAACATGTTTAACACCCCTAATTGCAATTAAGAAACCTTCACAACAAAATTTAAATATAGATTTGAAGGTAGTTTAACCCTAATTTGTATGAAATTCCTAAAGAAAACCATAAATTTGACCTAAAATTACATTTCTAAAAATAATCGTATGCATTCATTCCTCTCGTCATCCACTTTTAATCGCTTATTATTATACTAATTATAATTAACGTAATAATAACCTTAGAATTATAAATAAATATAGTTAATATTTACAAGTTGAAATTATATCAATAACGTCTTACTTACGTTCTTACTTAAAATCGTTAATATTTACAAGGGTTTGTTTGAAATGGCACTGGAAAGGTTTTAGACACATTTTTCTCTCAAGTTCTCCCAAAATTTCTATGATATGACAATTAAACACCAATCGAAATCGTAAATTTCAAATAATTACAAAGCTACCAAAAATTAAGTTGAAGTTTCCATTTCTTGGTAATTTTACATACTTATACAAGTAATTATTAACAACACCTTATCTTTTATTTGTTCGTTTCTCTTTCTTGACTAGAATTCACTTCGTTTATAATTTTTTTTTCTTGTCCCGCGATAAGTAATTGTAATTTTTATAATTTCATTGTGAGTGAACCGCTTTTGGCGAAGACGAAACTTCGCACTAATACTGCTTTGTTTAAATAACATTTGCTCGTAATTTTTTTCAATATGAATGATATATACAATGATAGTATTCTTATTTCATATATATATATATATATATATTAATATAAATGTCTGTGGATGATGCCTAATTTTATGTGATGAATTTTAATAATTTATCAATTCTTATTTTTATTAATTATTAGTATTAAACTAATTAGAGTTTAATACTTTTTGTGTATAGAAGATTATACATCAAATAGAGGAAGCTCATAATTCAAGAAGTGTTTCCGTCTTTGTGTTTTCCGCTGATTTTTGTTGAAAAAAAAAATTTATTTTCTATTATTTTCATTCGATTCTCGTTGTTTATTTCAACTTTTTTTTTTGGTTGGAGACCTATTCTGGTAGTAGTATATATAGTTTTTTTTTCCTTCCTATTGTTATTTTAATCGAACTATTTCCCCACAAAGCGTTTTTTCGGTTTTAGGTTAATGGTTTAGTAGTTAATCTAATTTTTAATTAATACAAAGATATGGTTTCTCGTCGGGGAATGGTCGTTCGCGTAAAACAACAGTGAAAACGTGCCAATATCACAATACGTTTTTTTTACAATTAATTTATGTGGAATTAATTTCTTTTCGCGTTTCTGGTCGTCGCAAACATCTTAAACGTCACAAACAAATACGTTTTTGTTTGTCTGTTTGTTTGTTTAGGATTATACAACCTTAGTTACCGAGTAGCGCCATCTAGACCGTTGATTGACATTTAAAAATAGGTACTCGTAACGTTTGTCCTTATCTTACATTTATAATTATCGCTTAAACTATTTTAAAAGTATTTGTTTAAATCGGGTGGGAGACAACAAAGACGATCAGCCTTATGTTTTTATGTTTTTATGGTTTCGTGACATATGTTTACTACATACCTCGTTACCAGATGTCGCTAATTGTGTCGTGTCGTGAGGTTATGTATATTTGTGAATGATTGATGATGATGCCAATGATTTTTTGTGGATGATTTATGTGTTTACATGGAATCTGGAAAGTATAATCACAATTAGATTTCTTTTCTTGCATGCACAAGGCTTACAAACGTTCACAATAGTTTTTAAATAGTTTTAGTTGGCTTGAATGAAATACTTTATGATTGGTTATGGAGTGTTTCTTGTTCTAATTTAGATTTGTGTTGATTAGTGCGGAATGTTGCAAGTTTTATTAGCATATTGGTGCGGGTAAGAAGCCCAAATTCTTACGCTGCAAGAAGAGGTGGATTTCGGAGAAGCGCGGCCGGTCGGCGGCGTTGCGCTTCCAGCATTCGCCCATCAGGTCGTAGATCTCGCGGGGGCAGGCCGCCGGTCGGGGGAGGTAGCGTTGGCAGCCGTCGTTCTGGTACCATCGGTTACCATTCTCGACGACCTGTTCGCTGGTGAGTTCGGCATATGGTTGTTGCGTGCAGAGCATTAGAATCTCCCATAATGTTACAGCAAACGACCAGACATCACTTTTCGTTGTTTGTCGCCCCTAAAAAGTTGAATTTTGAAGAAAAAAAAAATAGAGACGAAAAACAGTTTGAATATTTACAAAATTTTGTTCAATTTTTCGTGTTTTTAAACTGACATTAACCGATATAAACTCTTAAACATATGAATGCAAAGAAACAGTCGTAATATGCGGGACTACTAATAGGTGTGGCTTACTTGTTTGACTCTAATTGGTTGTCGGTACCTATTGCCAACGCCTACTTTTATTGTTTACCTAATATTTAGTGTTATTTACGTTATTTACTCTTCTGAAAATTAAAATTAAAATATATTCTATGTATTATAAACATTAATTTATTTATTCAACAACCTTTTTCTGCCACATAGTGGTATAAGAGAATAGTAACTTTCACCCGGCCCAATCCGGTCTCGCTACTGATGGTACTTGCTCTGAACTTTTTGTGCATATGGGTTTTTCCAGGGACCGTTGCAAGCGAATTGCCCAACCTTCGTTCGAAAGACCAAGTGGTCACCCATCCAACGCCTAGCTGCGTCCGACGTTGCTTAACTGCAGTGATCACTGAGCTCCATAACGCGGCAAGCCGCCGTTTATTATAAACATTTAAATTTTTATATTCTCAAAAACATCCCTTCAAAAACCTTGTAAATATTGAAGTTTAAATCAAGGTTGGCCTATTTGTTGATTGTGATTGGTCGATAGTACAACACCTACTTATAGCCTATCAAGCATTTAAAGCTGTTTACATGCCAATAAACTGTAATAACTAGTATTACCTGTCATAATTCCTTTGTATAAAGCAGTAACAGAATTTAGTTTGATGCTAAACTCCCTAAAATTTTATTTTAATCATGAAAATCGTAATTAATAAACTTTGAATGTTTATAACTTTGATGTCAATAAACAAAATTTAATGGAAACATACAATATGATATTCAGTTTAATAACGCATCGATTAGTATATAGGGCATTGAAATTCAATAAACACATTTCATTTTATTCATAGTTTACATTCCAAAATGTATAGGCAACTTTAAATGTTTATCTAATCGGGTGTCTATCAATGAAATCTAATAGAAATCTACAAGATGTGACAGATATTTGAATAACGCATCGATTGGTATATAGGTCATTGTAATATGATTAATCGATTCAATTTTATTATGGTTTGTTTCGAAAAAAATTTGTTTGCCACAACAAAAAAGGTAAAAACTTACCAAAAGAAGACTCTCCCAAGACATCCATCGAATAGGAAGACGACTCTTCGTATCACTAATGTAATAATCCCCCTCGAAGCGATCGCAGTACATCGCATGATCCGAAATCTTCACTGTGAAGTTCTTATCAATCACGCAATTCCTATAACAAAATTACCCAAGGGTTAAACTGAGTTTACACTCATATTGTACATTTTTCTATCATGATAATAGAATATTCATTCTAGCATATTCTACTCTATTATATTGTATTTTACTACATTCTAGAATATTTCTAGTACATAACCACCTGACTGCTTAGTTACAAGTGACTACAAGTACTTAGGTTATGTCTTGCATCAAGGTTTATATCTCGCATGCGACGATTTGTGGGCTATGTGCTCACCTCGCGGCCAAATCCCGATGCACAAGCTCGAGCGACTCCATGTACTTCATCCCCGAGGCGATCTGCGTTGCGATGTAGATCAGCGAACCGTAGCTGGAAAACAACGCAATTAATGCTCATTCTCCTGGAGAAAGACAGAAGTACACTGAGAGAAAGCGAGAGAGAGAGAGAGAGATAAAATGTGTGTGGATATTGAGGGGGAGAGAAGGACAAGAAGGGATGCAATGGCGTAGAAATAATTCAAGTTATGTCATGCTGAGCGCTACGACAATGCTAATGATAAATGTTTCTAGCCGTGTGACATCTTCTTTCATTGTTCGATGTCTTTCCCTGTTTTCAAATCGTTGAGTTGAACAAGAGGAAAGGGAAGGAAAGAAAATAATAAGGAATGAGAATGAAAAACATGTAGCATATAGAAACGTCGACATTAATACGGCATTTAAGTAGAATTAGTTAGATTAGCGATGCCGGCTTATATTATAATATATAGCGTGTCTGTGAGCTGGAATGAAGGAATAGGATGGCGAAAGCGCCTGGAGTTTTGGTGAAGTCGCCGGAATGTATAATTCATCTGTAACTCTGGTCGAATATAGGAGAGACACCCACAAAACCCCAGTGCAGGGTTTATACACGTATTTGTGTACGTGTGTGTGTGTGTGTGTAAATGCGCGTTACGGCGCCCGGAATATGACGTTATTTATTACAGATAATAGTGAACGAGTTATACGAATATTCTACGTCGTCCCCAACCGTAGCGTGCCACGGGATCACGTCTGTTAATTTCCGCTCGGCATATTTTAATATTAAAATGGGAAATTCCTTTTCGCACATCGTTTCCTCGTAGCCTATTAAACACAGTTCATTAGTAATATTAATAAATAATAACATTATTGATGAAAAAAGAAATATACCATCTATATTCATTCATAAAAAGAAAAGAAACTGTATAAAAAGATTTATTGTAAATTTAATTAATATATACCTAATTTCTTTTTAAAACTGATAATTTCCATTATTGATAATGGATTTCTAATAATAATGTATATTTTATAGGCTATCAACCCTGAGGTTTTTCCGCCGTGTTTGTACATATATTTGTGTGTTTACAATTTGAATGTTGAGTGTTGAATGTGTAGTGTTGTAATTGTTTGTGGTAAGTTGTGGGTGAATAATATTCACCCGGTGGATTGCCCACTTCGGAGAATCGAACCCCGTCCTCCTATGTGGTTCGCCGAGACGCTACCACTAGGCTACCCAAGTGGGCATGGATTTCTATATATATTTCAAATTTGATATTCTTAACGTGATTGGTTGACTTTTAAATATATAAATCACAAGAAAACATAAGCTGCAAAAAGGGCTGGTCTAGTTGCTTGTTTGCGATTGATTGATGGAACCAGTTAGGGACGACTATTTACTTTTAATGTAATAATTGCGGGTAATGGTATAATTAAAATACGTATTTTCTATTCTTGCTAAACGCCGGTAACACACGTACGGTAACATCCGGTTAAAGAACGCAACATCAAGACGGCTCCAAACAACATCAGGCATAAGACAAGGGGACAGCCTCTGCCCACTACTATTTAACACAATTATGGAGAAAATTATATCAGAGACTAAGAAAACAACTGAAGGATATATGCGTATGTTACGCAGACGACGCTACGCTATTCGCGGACACCGAAGACGGAATGTACAGGTTAGTCCACGCATTCGAGAAATCGTCAAAAAAAACTTAACATGACTATCTCAACAACAAAAAAAGTATGGTAATCTTCAAAATACCCATCAGGGCCAAAATTGTTATTAATAACACAACCATTGAACAAGTCTCGCAGTTCAACTACCTTGGAGTAAGGATTTCTAGTTGTGGAAATCTGACAGAAGACGTCAGACAACAGACCAACAAAGCAGTGAGAATATCTGGATGCGTTCGGAACGCAATATGGAAGAACCGAAGAAGAAAATACGAAATAAAACCAGGAAATAATTTTTAAAAAAGCATAATTTTCTCTTGGTTCTATTGAAAGATATCTAATTATTCCGTTGATTTTAACATAAAGCCTAATTTTCAACCGTAGAGCAGAAGAAAAGAAGAAAAAAAAAACATACACAAAATAATGCAATAAACTGATTAGGAATAAAATAATTTCAACGTTTGTATTATGGAATTATGAAATTTGTGAATTTGTAAAATTGCATCGTTGCTTTACTTCGACGTTCCGCGGAGCAAAGTTAATTACGAGCCTTTGGTGTGTTCGGCTCTGCGTTGAAGCAAACGTTAATTATATTAGCGCCACGCGGTGCCTTGCACGAATTCAACCACGACTGACTGCCGCTGTGTACCGCTGCACCCCCCCCAACCCCTGAAACGCCAGCAAACGTCGTCGTTTTCGTCGTTTTTCTTTGTTTTACGGGCTGCTGGACCGCCTCCCACCTATGCAGTCGCCTTCGGACAGGTGGGCGCGCTGCCTTTCATTACAGACATCATGCCATATTTTCATTAGCAGATTATAACGAGCACAAACTCACAAATAACGTCTGCTTTTTAATATAACAGCAAGGAACTGGCGTAAAACAGCAGGAGGAAGCTGCAAATTAAAACCGCGGTAGATATCGTTATTTATATTGAGATAGAAATATTCAGATAGAAATATTGAGATAGAAAAGACGAAAAGTATGTCCAGAAATATTTGTTTTAAGGTAAATTACTGTAAATTTGATAGGAGTAGGTGTAATTTGATAGGAGGCGTTGCGTCGTCAGTAGGTACGTACCACTAACGAATCATAGAGAAGCCACTCCTTCGTTTTAGCTCCCACTATGTTTTTACATAGTTTTATTGACATTTATATATTTAATCTCATCCAGCCAAGCAGAATTTTAATTAAAAAACTAAACTAAATAAAACACTAAGAAACAATAATTACAACCGAGAATATGTTTTAAATTACAAACGCCGTAAAACTTAGAGGAGAAATAAAGAAATAAATAGGCGTCAGTGACAGGTAAATCCAACCAATCACAGACAAGCAAATAGGCCACTCCTCCACTATTAGGTTTTCTTGAGATTTATGTAATTAAGCACCAACTAAACGCATGCACACACACACACAGATGAATATCAGTATAAAAGCACTAAAATTGATAAATTTATGAATTTCTTTACAGATATTTAGTTATTTTATCAATGGAAAACTCTATTTTAAATTTATTTGTAAAAAAAAACTGTTTAAAGGAAATAATTTAGAAGATGAAAAGTAATTTAGATCGTCATATAAACGATGAGAAAAGTTACAAATAACTTCCGGTTTTTAATAAACCTGTCAAAACGCAAAAAGACTAAAACCTAAATTAAAACCACACGCCCGTAGATAGGTGTGATGCGAAAATATAGAGAGATGAAGAAGATGCGGACCAAAAAGGTGCGAAAAAGTAATTTGAGGAAAGACCTTTCTCGCCCCTTCGCGCTTCGGGTGCCAATATGGGACTCCCCGATGTGTTTCCTGCACGATATTGGAATGAATATTGGCTGCGAGCAGCAGTTTTGGCTCGTCGGGTGTCATTAACATAATCCCCGAACATTCGGCACGCTCTAGACACACAAACGGTGCGAGGGGAGAGGTTTTTCCGCGTTCGTTTTCCGCGAGAACTAATTTCGCGAACGCTATAGTTAATCTCGCTTTCCTCCTACCACCACCACCACCATCACTACCACCCCTTTTGGCTGGCTATCACTGTAGAATAGCGCATCATGGACGAATTCGTGTAATACTGTTTGCGAGGCAACTGTGAACAGGAGAGAATGAGGAGGTTGGGAAGAAGGGAAAGAGGTGGGCGGAATGTAAATAAATCATGCGATGGCGCTCGTTCTAAAAATGTTTACGACCTGCCGCGGAATATAAACGTATTTCGGCATTTTGCAGCTTCGTAAAAAGCAGCCTAGTACCCGAAGGCAGCTGCGGATGCCCGTCGAAAGCAGTGGCGGCGGGATAAAGGAAGAAACAAGAGAGGGAACCAGCGAGGGGTTGATAGCTGCTCGGAGCAGCATGCTTAATATTGTAGCAGTCAATCTCATTCTCATTCGCAAGAGTATAAAGTATATGTTATGACGATATGAAGACAGTAAAAATTTCCCCTGACTTCATTTCGAAGCCAAAGGGCTGCTGCCATTGTTGCTGGTGTTGCATAATAAGTTTTTATTACTCGTGGAAATTTCGTTTCGGGGTGGCGAGAGTGGAACATAACATAAATTATGATAGTTTCCGAAATATGAGGCGGTGGGTCAGCAAAGAGCGAAGTTTTCGGCTGTGAATCGATGGGAAAACGACAAACGTTGACCAGAAAACCGGGGGACGCGCGGCAAAGGTGACAACTTCCGCTTTTCGGTAATTTACCGCGCATCCATACACGACCGTCAGCGTTTGGAAATTAGCGAAACGAGCGACCGACTCGGCAGGAAAATCGATTAAGTTACTATGGTGGTTGCAAGAGAGAAAAGCGACGTTACGAAACGTTTCTGGGTGGCATTTCAAACGTTTTCACACCCACGCGTTTCACTGCTTTCTGCACACACCTCAAAAAACGACAACACCAGCTTATTACGATTTTCAAACTGACATGCCACACTTTAAGACGTGTTAAAAATTTAATTTTAAACTTTTATTAGTTTAGAGAAGATTTTTGTTGAATTTCCACTTGGTTTGTCTATTTGTAACATAAATAATTCAATATTTTTGGTAAAATGCATTTTTAGGTGTTTTTGGTAGAGGTAGACCTGATTAGGGAGTCGATTTCACGAGTGTAATCTGATTGATTGATTGATTGCATATAACTCGTGGTAGGCAGATAAGAAGAGGAGTAGGCGTGGCTTCGCCGTACTGTAGTATCGCGTAGGTACCTCCAACCAATCAGCGTCAAGCTGGTAGGCCACTCCTTATTTTTAACACCTACTATTCTTATGTATTGGCTTTTCTATACTTAGGAGTTGCAATCAGGCTAGAAAGTTCAAAAGCACCAATTTTTGTAACTTTATAATATTTTAAATTATTATTATTTGATATAATTTACGACTAAAAATAAAATTTATTAAACTATATAATGAATTTAAAGATGATTTCTATATTTTCCTATTTAATATGAGCATTCTAACTACAGAAAAATAATAAATAACTGCTTTACAATTAAATCAATTAACAACAGGTAACAACAGAGCAATAGTGAGTAAGACGCTGAAGATATAAGCAACCAAGCGTACTAAATGCTGTGCTAAATGCCTACGTTTTCGCGGAGGCGAAAGGGAGCAATGTAATATGCGCAGCGAAATTAAAAAGTTTGAATGGCGGGCGCGTTCCGCAAGAGTTTAATTATCGCGTCATTTTTTACGTCGCCTAGCACCTTCACACTGCTTCCACCGCCACTCGCCAGCCTCTACCGTCTCCCAACCGCCTTCCCCGACCACCGAAAGTTTAGCTTTCTTCGCCGTCGTGCGTGCGGTGACGCTAATGGCGAGCCACACAATTGAAGAATCGGTGTAGCAACAAAAAGTCGCCGTCATTGCGCGCAATAAATCATTGAATCAGGAGGGAGCGTTTTCCGAAAGAATCGTTTACAGTACACCGTTTTCAGAAGTAGCATTGCAAAATCTTCAACGGCTGCAAGAAGGGGGGAATGGTTTGAGGTAATAGCATGATGTTCGAGGAAGTAGCAGGACGTTCGAGAAAGTTGTAGGAAGAGAGGCTGTCCCTTTGCCAGTGCGGTTGGAGAGGAAGAAAAGCGGGATGAAAGGGAATCCAGGCGTAAGAATGTTCAATGCTTTAGCCGCGCTTCAGTGCCACCTTAAGCAGCTGTAAATTATGCAGTAATTAGTGTCGCGGCAATATTCATAATGTGCGAGGCGACCACGAGATAAAACTTCGGGTCTACCAGCGTATGCTTTCACTGAAAGTCACCGTCTCACACAGAGCGGAGCGTGGACGAGGAAGGGGGAGGTGGATTCGTTTTCGATTTCGGGTGTGAAAAATCACGACAGGCGAAAATTAATAGAGAAAATTAAATTGGAACTTTTCTTGTTACAAGCAAAAAATACAAGAAAGAAATAGACAGAGAAAAGACATGAACGAATTTAATAAGTAGCAGTTTTAGAAGCAGCAGAGTTAAAGACGAAAAAATTAATGTGAAGATGTTAAATAAAATCGTTAATAATCAAAGAAACTAGGAATAAATACTTCTGCAAAATTATTTAGTTGAAAATATAAACATTAAATTTAGTCTGTCTGTTTTTCGGTTGTATAGCGTTTAACGCCTTCCGAACACGTTTGCTTTCCCCCCGCCTGGCCGGGTCTCGCCGTACGTGAGTTAGCATATGAGGTTCTTTTACGGGAATGAGTTGTAGGCCCATTGCCCAACCCTCCTCCTTATTCAGGACTTGGGAAAGTGTGGAGTGCGAGAACTCGGGACGCCACTCACTCTACATTAATGAGTTAATTTTCGTTAAAAACAATTATAAAGTAAATTTGAGTTCAGTAAAGTGTCTAAAACATCTTAATTTAAATACATCCGCCCATTCGGCGTGCCAGTGCCTTGTGATTGGAAGTATATAAATAATAGTTGCACAAAACTGATTCGAAAAGGGGAATAAATTAATATAGGCGTGTGCCATGTGCCGCGTCGAAGTTGGTACCTTCAACCAATCACCGTCAAGCAGGTAGGCCACTCCCTGAATTTAATCTCCACTACCACCACTGCTTTTGGTACGTTGTTTTCTATACAACGTACCAAACCAATTAAATTACTGGAAGAATATCGATTAGAAATCAGTAAAAAACTGCATACTTTTGACTTAATATAAACTTTATATAAAATTCCTCAGTTTGACTCCATTAATTCTATTGTTAACTATAGATTGATAGGTCTAATCAATCTACAAATAACAATTTCACATAATTAACCACATAAAAACCTCTTAATCACCATTTACAACTCGGATCCACTTAATTTTTGTTAGATTCTAACCTTTGTAAAAATAAATTTCGGTAACGAAACTAAGATATTTGATTTCTTAATTCGTCTACTACCTATTAATTAATCACTCAGCATTCGCGGGCCGCGTGATAATTTATTACCATCGTCATAGTTTGGTACCATCACGTTGGAGGCGGCAATGACGGCAGGACGGCGAGTTTCAATCGGATAACGCTTACGGATGTGTTCGCATAAAAGCCGCCCGCGCGCGGTCGTTACCTATCGTTACCGTCTTCTCTCCTACTGCTTCCGTTCTGTCTCTACCGCTTCCACCGCCTCCACTACCTTCGACTACTACCACCTTCATCGCCTTCACCGTGCTGCCACCATCGACGACGACGACCTACTGCCACCCCGAATGCCCTTTTCTCAACGCCATCGTCAAAGCGATATAAAGCCGTACAAAACTTGGCAATCCCAGCTTTGTAACCCACCGCCACGACAACGGCGCCGCACTAATTACACCCCCGGTAATGAGGTGAAAATTTCGACATAATTACATATCAAACACACATACCTAATTGAACACATACTGTCTAATTAATTACGCAGTATAGTATTAGTATTAATTTGCATTAATTCACAATAGCATCACAATACTTCAAGAAAAAAATTGTTTTCTTAGTCTTTTTGAAGAGTTCACTTTCAACTCTTCGAAAAGTCTCTCACCAAAACTAAGAATATATCGAGGAATATCTCGATATATTCGTAGTTTTTGTGAAATTCTAATTTGGAAACATTTAGAATACCGTTGAAAGCATTTATTGTGGTTTAGAATATGTGAAAACACCGATTTGTTGCGACGCATGAGATGTGATTGGATGAATGTACATAACACAGAAACGCCGGGTAGGTAATAGTTAAGTAGGCGGAGCATCATGGTGCGTCACCATCTACGACCAATCACACGCAAGTAGGTAGGCCACTCCTCGTGTTTTAGCCACACCTTCAAACAGCAAGTTATAACTAGCATATTGCTATCCAAAAAGATCTGTGGCAGGCAATCCGACATCAGCAAGCCGTCATCTCTTGCGACACCATCTTCTGCAGTCAGCCGTCTTCACCTGGAGGCCATCTCGATCAACGATTCCACATTCACTCAGTCAGTCCGAGTCAGTTCGACACCGAAGTTCACCAACAAGTAGCCCGACACCAGCTGCCGCTACCAGAGAGTCCGGCGTCACCGAGAGACCTCACCAAGTCCTTCACCGGCTACTCCGACACCAGCAGCCGCCAGCAGCGACTTCGCCTTCGACATCGGCCTTCGTCATCTGCGATTCCAAAGTTATCCACTGTCCCGCCGACAGCGCCAGCCATTCACCTCCGCCTGCAGCCTCCCAGGATCTCCACGCTAATCTCTTCCATTTCTATATCTTTTGTTACATATATTGTGGTACAATAAAAATCCCACAGATCCAAATACATAAAAATAGAGTATGCCCACTTCTATCACTTTTAAAGAAATTAAATTCATACATTTCATTTAAATAACAATAAGAAATTAAAAGTACCAAAATAAAATACGATTTATAGCAAAAATATTTCACGGTTTTACCTTTTAGTTTAATACCGTATTTTGTGAATGCGTTTGTTTGCATTTATTTATTTATATAAAAATTTGATGAAAAACGCTTTATCTACTGCCGTTTTTCATCCATTCATTCAACTATTCCGAGTATATCAATTCAATATTTGTTATCTGCACATCATCGAATAACCAACGTTTGTTTTTGTCAAAATATTACTGAAATACAGTCGAAAAATGAATAATAAATAAATTATTGGTACTCAATTTTGCGCATTCTATCTCCTTTTTTACATACACGTTGAACACATTGAATGTTGAACACACAATTTCCCAACAGTGTGTGTTTTTCAACGCATTTACATTCCTTCTCTATATTCTCTATATTTTGAAAAAATCAGTTGCGTAATGCATAAAACGTTTTCATTTTGTTTTTCCCCATTCGTTTTTTTCTTCCATTCGTTATTCTGCAACGATGGATAATTATAATTGCCATCATAAATGCCAGCACAAATAGCAATAACATTTTATCATATTTTTGATTTGATACTTATTTTCATCGTCATAAATAATGCAATTGCAATTTATGCATTTATGATGCTTATTTGTAGTTGTACTTTTAGATAATGAATGTTTTTTTTTTCTGTTATTATCTGGTGAATTTTATTTCAATTCGATTCTTATAGACCTAGTATTCGTTTGTAATATTTTTTCTTCCTTTTGTTTGACAGTTTTCTGCCGTTTTGTGTTTTTTTTTTGTAGAGTCTAGGGAGTCGTAGGAAAAGCGGGCCGAAATTGGCATTTTTTGTCGGCGTTTTCGGGACCATATCGTCTCATTCGCATTGCTCTTGTGTCCAAAAGGCTAATATTTCATGCTGTTTGACATTCGCCAATAGTACAATGAATTTTCATCCGTTGAGAGTATCATATTTCAAGGTATGGCAACTTTTATTTTGAGAGGGAGTGATAAATTTTTATTTAACCGGAATGAAATATCGATAAACTCGTTCGTAGTAATTAAAAAATGTATTATTTATTATGCTTCTTGTATAGTTTCTTCTTGTTTATTATACTTTTTATTTTGAATATGTAGTAATAGTTGTTGTTGTTGTTGAAGTTGTAAGAAAGAACAAATATTACCTTATTTAGCAGAAAAATATCTTTACACAGGAAGGAAATATTTACTTAATTTTAGGAAAGTGACTTCCAATGATTAGACGGTACCCGACCGAACGCATGCTGGTTGAGTGTGTTACAAACTGATGGCTCTGGCGAATTTCAATCACCAAGAGATTGATAAGGCCATAACCTATTGTGACGAAAATCGATGCTAAACAAAAGTGTCGCGTTTACTTGTTTAGAAGTGCGCCTGCGCTGCGCGCTTAGGATGCGCTGCTGCGCTGATCCACGGGCAGGCTCCGTGCTGGGCAACTGGCTCCTGAACCACCGTAGCGTGAGGTCGTCGTGAATAACTTTTCATCGTAGAGTTGCTTAGTTCCGCGAACATATGTGAAAAACGCGTTCCGGTCGCCATTGCGATTCGGGTGAATCCATATTGGTCTGTTTCGTGAACTGATACTGAGTCTTTTGGTGAAGAGAACTTTGGGCGTGCTATTTGAAGCTGTTTACTCCTGGCAGAAGAAAACTTCCACGCCTTCTAATCTCAACGTTGATGAATAAAGTTAGTTGTATTTTTGTGTATATTTGCGTGTGTCTTTTCTGCTTTTATTCTCAGCCACCTACCATTTACAACTCGTGTGTCACCAAGACCTTCATCTCGAACGCCGACGGGTAGTCAACCCGTCGTTTCCAAACGAAGATCGTCGAGCTCTTCGTCACCCCGGCACGCAGCGTTCTTGTTTTTAAGATTGCATGATTTTGGATATCTCAAGTGGAATTTTCCATATTTTTTATGTATGACGCCCAGTTATTTAGACTTGAGATAAGCTTATCCATATTCGTTATATTCTTTCTGTAATATTCGTCACACTTCAATCTCTGGACCATTAAGCACTTAATAAAGATATAATATAAGATATTAATAAAGATATATGAACAAGACGGCCCAGAGGCTGAAGTAACGAGACGCTCCACGCTGGCGCTCTACTTAAGTGAGTCTTGGTTTAGTCACCTTCTACGGGTGATCCATATGCGAGCATCCCAAATGCTTGGCGAATGAATCTGCTCGCCCAGACGCGTGCACGGAGGTATCGAAGAGAGTGCATCCAGTGAGAGAGACACGGAGGAGCGCCTGCAATCATGCCAATGGTGGTGAGGGTGGGATCAGCCTCACCACATAGAGATGTAAAAATAGACCAAGGAAATGATGGTACCGCAAGGCGGGTTGTGTGGGCGGCACACACCGACGTCAATGCTTAGATTTTCCTTAATAAAATCAGTTGCTATCCGAACGCCGAATGAGCCTCTTTTCATCTTTACCTTCCCAACCGCGCAACACAGACAGCTGGTAGTTGTCGGCCTGATTGTTTCCATTTTCTGAACGTTTAAGGACTGTATGTGCGCCCAGTGCGTTCACCGCGCTATCACCAAGGGTCGCCATTCACAATCAGTACACGTCCCCTTTCTCTTTTATCGCAAATACACCTCTGATCGGAACCCGGTGCGTTTACCGCGCCATCAACCGGGGCCGCCGACGTTGGTTCGCGAAAAGGTGAATGCAAATGCTTAAGACTCTTATGTATGTCATTGTCAGTAGAATTATGCGTGTGTCTATTATTCCTATTAAGAAATGTTCCATGTATTTATTTACTTAATATTTACTTCTTAAATACTCCCTGTGTATTTACTTCTAAAAGCAACGCCCATACACATGTTAGGGTTGAACCTCAACACATTGTTACAACTTATAAACACATGTTGGGTAAGGCTATCATGTCACTACCATATTATGTCAACAATAATGTCCTTGTAGTGATAGCCACCCCTGAATCAACCCCTAAGATTCCATAATTATTAAAATAACCATAATTATGAATACCTTTATGATTTATTTCGTAAAGTATAGGCAACTTTATCAGAACGTGACAACTTAAAATAACATTGTCCTAAAAGAAAATTTGATCCCAGAAATATTTATTATTTACACAACACCAAAGTAAACAACATGTGTAACATATGTATCTCGAAACAAGTGATAGATCAGATGAACGAGGGCGAAACGAAAACCGATACGAAATCAATTTGCGTTCCATGACACCCGCCACCGTCGAGAGAGAATCGAAAGCATTCACGTTCGTGTTAACATCACCCGCCGCCGCCACCCGCATGACGTGCATATATATCGCCTGCGTAACCCCTAAACCCACCCACACACGCTTATCCCACTCTCGTTTAACCGCAAACAAGCGATTTTGCTTCCGGTCGATGAATGCTCCCCACCTTTCTACTCCCCTTTTTCTCCCTCCCCATACTCACATGCATGATTTCTCGGATAAACTCCAAAATTCATGCACAAGACAATGTTACAAAACGTATTCAGGTACTTAGATATTCCTACAATTCCAACAATTTTATAGTTTCCGAAAATAGAAAAGAATAGAATCAAAATTTAACAATTTAACTTCCGTTTAACCATTGATTGTGTAATAGGCTAAAGGTTAAAATGGGAGAAAATGGGGAAATCAAAGCTTATTTGAGTAGTTTTTGATCTGTTTCGTTCGTGGATGAATAGCGTAGGTGGAGGATGAATGAACGCGTTAGGATACTGTTATATTGTGTGGAGGCGCCAGTGTGTATGTGGGTAGAGATTGTGGAGTTGGTGGAGGTGCTACAAAGAGCGTGTTGAGGGGGTAAGTGGGCGTAGGGATGGATGGTAGATGAAGGGCTCCCGAGTATTTATTGATTGAGTTTGGTGCGCGGGCTACCGTCGACGCGCGAGCGCCCAAATTGGATTGGTGAAAAGGTTGATTTGGCAATCAATCATTTTATGTTCAGCGTAACGATGCATATGTGTTGTTAACTAACGCGAGTGCGCCACGTTTGTGTGTGTGTGTGTATGGGTCATTTTCCGTTTTTCAAATTACCTGACAGTGCCGTATTTTCTCTACATATATTTTATAATTATTAATTATAAGTTTTATAGATATATTTATGACTCTGTAAATCTTATAGATATATTTATGACACTATAAAAATTAAGATGTAACTATAATTTCTAGACAAATTCAATGAAAATTATCTTTAGAAATTTGTTCACAAACGAGAAGACCAATGTAATCTTTTATAGCATTTTAAAATAGAAAATCTATATTTTTATTAAAACTAAACATGTTTCTATTGCTTAAATTTCATTTAATTCGGCAAAAACTTATAGTTATAAATCTTATAGACTTATAATAGATTTCATTGATGATTATAAGCGTCATTTATAGAAATAACATGGCAGGATTGAGCGATATCAATAGCTGGAATCTGATTGGGTGGAGATAAATAAGTGATGGTAGGTTGTAAGGTAAGTAGGCGTCGCCGTCACGCCCGGTCGGTACTCAGCAACCAATCGCAAACGAGCGGGTAGGCCACTCCTTGTTTCTCGCCCCACCGCCATACGTATAACCTACCCTGGCAGGCTTTGTATCATCAATTATATATCAGTATCATTGTTGAGTTGGTTGCCTAAGGTAGGGGTTGCTTGCTGCGCCAAGGTACTTAAGACGTTGGGGATGCGCTCAGTAGCAATGGGGAGGGGGCGCTGAGCCACCATAAAACCGTGGTACGCGCCCGATTCGACCTATTTCTCCTCTGATGAGTTATCGTGTTAACGTGTATTTTCTTTTGTATTTGTGTGTTCATTGTTCCGTTTGAATAAAGACGTTGTGCTTTGTACTTCGTGTATTTTTGAACTTTGACGTCTGAGGTGAGCTTTTTGTAATACTTGTGTAGCAGAATATAGCGTTAAGTCTGGTCCCGCGCCATCAACGCGAAATAAATTAATGTTATTAAAAACCGCGACTATCGCGTAACAATCATTAATATTAGTATTATTAGTATCATTAATTTAGGTTACATAAAGGATATCGATCCCCATTGTCGAACCAATGTTTGTTATAGAAATCGTATTTTAATCCAGATCTGTAGGTTATAACAAAACCTCCTATCCCAAGCTTCCTGTCTGATATCCATCATAACATTGGGATGGTCTCCCAATGGGGCAAAACGGGAGGCAGTTAAGCACCAAGGGAAATAAACAACATCCGACGCAAGAGTGGCCGGCGGAGATGAACAGAAACTCGATAGAAGAGGAGGTGTGGTGTTAGGGGTGGGGTTTCCTATCATCAGTGCAAGTATGCATGGGCCGTGTCATTAGTGTTTGTGTAAATGAGCTCGTGTGTCTGGGGGAAGTCGGAAGGTACTCACCTAATCGCCGGACATTGATTGTCGTCCTCGTTGGCGCGCTGGGCGAGGAAGCGCGGTAGCTCACCCATGTCGGCGTGCTCGACGAGGGCGCACATCGGCTCGTCCTGACTGCAGAGGCCGACGACGCGTGCGATGTTCGTGTCCCGCAGGCCCGCCAGCCAGCTGCTCTCGCGCAGGAACTCGTGTCTGTAACGCACATCAACGGTGACAGGGCATCAGTATCAGCAGCAGCATCATCAGCAAAAACGTATGTGTCACAGCCGCACGCACGCCCATACGCATATATGCATATATTATGCACGCACTTAGGGGTTGTTTGTTTAGGATAATGAACATATTAATATAATGCATCATGATGAGATAGAGAGGCAGAAACCGAGAGAGGGGGGGGGACGGGAGAATCTAGTGCAATTCTGCTGAATATGTGGACTAATGTTATATTAATATTTTGTGAATATGAAATTATTATCCGGCAACATTGCATTAATTGTGTTATTTTAATTAGCGTATTCTAGATTTTGGGAAGGGGGTGTAAAAAAATCTAAATCTACTACATAGATACATGCTAATTTAATCAAGTCATTTCTTGGGATGGGGGACCCCGCTTAAATGGGTGGAACCTTTGCAGTATACCTTTAATAAACAACAAGTAGTATTATTCTAGAAACTGTTATTGTTAAACCTAATATTTAAAATGCATCCGTCAGGTGGGAGGCCCTCTTTGAAGAAGCGCCCCTAATATTTTTTTAATATAAATTTATCTAAAAAATCAGAAGCCAGGAAAATATAACATTGATTATGATAAATATCTCCGTATATAAGAAGCGGTGAGGAAGGGGGGGACCTCCTGTGTAGAAAATTAAAAATTTAGAAAATCTAAATTTAACAAATAGAAATGAGACTTTTGTTTTCAATCAATTTTTTCGACAATTTTTGTTTTTTTATAATGGAGGACCCCCGTCTAAATGGGGGAATCTTTTGAAGTTTCCTTTATCTAAAAACAGCACGATAATCCCTAAATTATGATATTCATAAAAGATATATTCACAGAAACATATGTTGTTCGAACATCTTAAGGGAGTGATTTTTATGTGTACTTTACGTACGGAATTAACCCCACCAAACGCATGCGAAATACATAAAAAGAAAGCTGCCGGAGAGCATTAACTGCAGGCAGCTTTAGTTGTATGTATATGTAGGCGGGTGTAGACGTGTGAGTGTAAGCTGGGGGCGGCTGATAGTTGAATGGACGTTGGCAAGTCCGCCGTAAAACAAGCCAATTACACACTAAAAGTGCGCGCACAAAGACCGCCACCAACGCCGAAACCAACGGGGATAAAGGCGGCTTTCGTACAATGCGAGGAGGATTAGAGAAAAATAGAGAGGGAGTCTGGGTATGTATGTCCCCATGTGGTTGAATCGAAAAGTGACGACAATTTCGCCCCGGCCCATGGAGATGCTCACTCTCTTTTTAGAGTCGCTGGGATGGACCAGACAGACTATAGCAGTCTAAAGCAGTTCATCCCAACGGAATTGCCCCTCTTTTTTGCTTACCGCTTCGAGTCTGCACAGCCTCGCCACAAACTCTTCACAATCACCAGCTGTTTCTTGTGGAAAGACGAACCGCCGTTGAAATCTGGAAGACCTTCGGCTTCGCATAAATGAATCTGTAAATTTGTAAACAACAAAAAAAATTAACATTTTATTATTACAATTTCGAAAAATATGATAAATGAAATCATTTAGGAAAATCCAATAACCAGAAACTTAATGTTGATTTAATTTTTATTTTTATGCTGGGGGGGGGGTAACCAATTACCAAAGGGAGTCCCATAAAGAAAAAGCCCAAATTCATCGATATAAATTTCATTTGTATATAATATTTTTTGTTCATTTTGTGAGGGGGGAAGGACCCCTTTCCCAAAATAATATTTTGTCAATTTGAAAATTCTAAAATCTCAAACATTTAATATCGTCAGGTCCAAAAACAAGGGATCGATTATTCATTCAATGGGGGACTACCCTTTCCTTCTAATTTGAGTAATACAAAGAAAAAAGTTTTAACATAAATTCTAAAACGTAATCGTTTTCGTAATCTTAAAAAAAAATTTGAGGGGGGAACCCCCGGATGTTGAGGGGACCCCTTACAGAAAATATCTTTTTTTCAATTTTTAAAAATAATTCTATATTTCGTAAATCGTAAATCTAAATTCTATTTTTTATATTGCCAAATCAAATTTCTGTGGACCCCCTTTCACAATAAAAACTTCAATAAACCTGCATAAACATTTACATTATATGTAAAGGAAACAAACAAAGCGAATATTTTCTGTTTTTCCACCTTTCACCTACAAATATCAAAAGAACTTGTGGTTCTTCCTGATTCCCCTTTATACCCTCTTATTCTCCTTTAATCGGTTTTGCCCAAACCTGCCGAGCGTTTTACGCCCTTTGTTTCGCGTCCTCTCCAGTTGAAGCCCTGACAAGTTCATAAGTTGACTTAACATTTCGTTCCAACTCAAAAGGAATTATTACAACGTACACAAGCGAAAAAAACGAAGGCTTTTTGTTGCGCTTTGAGGAAAATACAAAAAAAATACTCACATACACACACACATCCCTTCAAACCTTCAAGCTCTCAAAAACCTTCGAGACTGAACTTTCAACTCGTATTATAAATATGGAAAAGTTTTAATTAGTGATGCATAGAAAAGAAAAAAAACAGCACGAAAACCAACGCTAAAAAAGTATTCGTAAAATTCTAAAGGAAATTAAAAATTGAAAACATCCTAAGCGACCACTGAGGTACTCGGTTTACTCACAGCTGGTTGGTTAATATGAGGGTGTACGAGGAAGAAAATATGTCAAAAGTAAATTTTCCCGGGTTTGCGAGCCAGCGCAGCGCGTTGCAAGTTTTCCGAATCAGCACTTTGCGTGTGCCCGGGCGCTTTTCAAACCCATTCATTTCAACCACCGAGACGACGACGCCGCTGGAGGAAAACGTAATTAATTACATTCGGTGGCAATGTGTTGGCGAGCCAATGGCGAGTATGATTTCCTACCGGAAGATCGAGAATAGCCGAAACGAGAAAGAGTTATATTTCAATTTTATTTCTGCTTTTTATCGCTCGCAATTGGAACATTGTCTTACGTCGACGTCGCTATGATGTCTTTTAATGTTATACTTTGTTTAAATTGGAGACAATTTTCTGCAAATGAAACAATTATAAACCTTAATATTATTCGAAAATAACATCAATTTCTTATTTATTTTTACAATTTTTAAGATTTGATATATTTTAATGGAAGGGGCCCTTCCCCCCTGAGTCAAAAAATAGTTTGTAAAGAAAAATTGTAAAATATAAACACAAGAAAATTAATTATGATGAAATCAAATTTTTGGGGAACCCCACAGGGGGAGAGGATTCTTCTTCAATTTTTTTTTTGTAAAAATTATTTAGTAATTTTGAAATTGTAATTTTTTCTAAAGAATTTAAATTCATGAGGGACCTCCTAAGACCAAGGGGGGGGGCATTCGTCGCAAACATGTCGTCAATAATTTGTACACTTTCATATTTTCTAAAATATCAACTGTTTTTTAAAATTTCGATACTTATATAGGTTACGACATTTTTCTTAAATAGTAAAAGAGCAAAATTCTATTCTTTTAAACTCTATGATATAACATTTTTTGTTTTTTTTGTTAGAACATTATTTCGTTATTTGAAACGTTAGAAAATAGCAAATATGCCAGATGGCAATATTAAACGATCCCCGAGTCGTTTTCAGGATGCATCAGTACGATTATTGCCTCGTGAAGGGATACAAAACCGTGCGCAAACGCTTTTGCCGGCCGGGGCCCCCCTCTTGTTTGCGCAAGACATGTGTTGCACAGTTGCACTTGATTGCACCGCGTCCATTTCTTTAGTGCTTTCGCCTTTATATAACTGCATCTCCTCTTGCTTGAGCAATTTTTCCTAGATATTACCCATTTCCTCGCAAGATATTCTCTGGAAGATTTCCTACGCACTTATTTTGATTGAAAAGACGTCTTCGTTCCTAACGTCCTCATGCTCATCTATCAACAATTTGTTGATGCTCTTTGCATTGTTAACAAAACTAGAGAGAATTTCCTAAATAGTTCTTTATAGCATTCATTTATAGATACATTAGTTCTTTTATAGCAGCATATTTACACACATGATGTAAGAAAAGTCAGTGAACTGTCGGTGAAATATGTCACTATATAGTCGACTATTATCCTTGTGTTTATTTCACGCCAATATTTACTCGCCAGTGTACGTGAGTACGTGGCCAAGGTACATATATGGTAGGTTGGCTAGTAGGACCGGATGTAGGACACCGGAAGTGGGACACAGCCAGCGTCAAGACTCTGCCTTTATTTGACCCTTGGGTATTGCGGGGGCGGAGGTGGAGGATGACCTAACTGTTATTAACTAATATTGCGAAAACAAAGGAGTTACGCAAACATCCGCACATTCGTGTGAGATGACCTGACATGAATTTAATTTTAGGAAGGAATAAGGGAAGCAATTTACCTGGATTTTCCCAATATTATTCGAATTTTGTTATTTTTAAAAATGAAACACTTCGAAAAATTACTGATAGCTTTCTTAAGTATAAAGTGATTTTTATGAAAGTTTCCGGAAATATTTTTCATTAAATTTTTCTATACGCTAGTCAAAGAATTATGAAGCTATTCTAAATAATTTAGGCGTTATGTTGTGTTAACGTTGAAAGTTTTAAAATCATAAAATCATAATTGATGTTTCTAAAAAATGTAATGTAACTTTTCAAAAACACCCTCGAGAATTATACTCCGATTTGATTCGATGTTTCAGAAAATATTCCTAATTAAATTGTTTACATTCTGTTGAAAAGATCAGGTTGGTATTTCAAATAGTTTAGGAGATATGATGCCTCAAAGATTTAAAAATTAAAATTATCAATAAAATTACCCAGATAAAAACCGGTTGTGCTTCTGTTTGACTGTTTCATTATTAAATTGATATTGAAGAAATACTTTCATTCTCTTTGGGTGGCTAATGATACAATATAATTGATTGAAGTACCGCAGTACATGTTATATCGAAAAACCAGGAGAAAGCCAGAAGAAATTCAGGGAAAACCAGTGAAAACAGAAAGTAAAAATTGGAAACTTGTTATTTTGCAGAGCAAAAGATGTAACGTAATGCATTAGCGTGTTTCTGACGTGGCATTAAAAAGCGCCTGCGGGGGTCGAGGTGGTGCTGGTGGCACCCACTCTCACATCTCCCGCCCCCCCGCCTCGTATTGGGGAGGGAGGGGCGGCAGAGACGAGACGGGAGAAGCGGTCGTGTAGAGTGGCGTGGTAACGGGAGCAACAGCTACATGTAACATGAATTCCTCTGATGGGCACAAAGTATAAAGAAAGTTGTGCTAAAGTATTCGCGTGTCTCGCATGGTTCTCCCGCCGCCCTACCGCCGCCCCCGCTTCGTCTGGCATCTCTCGTATTTCTCCGGCGAAATTCCCTTTGTAAAATTGCGAAATTTCCATAAGTACACGACGCTCGCGCTAGCAGCGAGGCCTTCATGCTCTCCGCCGAAAAGACGCAAAAAATGTTCATTTAAATAATTGACGATCCAATATGGCGCGTTAAATATTTACAATCGCGCGCAAAAACACACTGCAATGATCCGGCTGTCAAGTATGTAAATCTAAATCGAAATCCTCGTCACATCGTCACATCGTATAGCCAGACAGATAAAAAATATTCTGTATATGTATTTCTTGTATTTTTATGCAAATATTAAGTACTCACTGAAGAGAGAAACACGGTGAAATAATATGAAAATTAGATTTCAATTAGCACATGGAGGATGCAACAGACGTACATCAAAGGAGCAGGAATAAAAAACATGCTCAATTTTTTACTTGTTCTCCTGCTGTGAGGCCGTGTGAGGTTTATTAAAAATTAATTAACTTCACGCTTACGCTTCGTTGTTGCTTATTTTCCCTGCGTTTCTTTGCAAGTTTTCTTTTAAAATTGAACATGCTGGTCAAAGAATTACGTTGATATTTTTAATAATTTAGAAATTATGAAGCTTTAAATTTGTAAGTTTAATAAAATTAGTTTAGAATTGACATTTTCAATTATTCTACAAATTTCTCAACACTCACTTTTTAATATTTATGAGTAGACAATTTAATTATATCAGTAAACAAGTTAATTGTAAATACTAATTGTATCAACAGTTAAAGTGACCGAATTGAGGGAATTTGGGTGAAAATTTAGTGAAAATAGATTTGCGTTGCAGCTTTACACGATACCTTGCATAATTAATTATTCACTTTCTAGTTGGTCGGAGGGGTTCCCGATGCTGCGATTCAGCAACGGGCCGACGACTTTTGGCAGATGCGTCGGGGAGGCAAATTTAATCACGACTTGATTATGATTAAACGAGGGGGATCTAATGAAATGCGAACGAAAAATTACGCAAAGCTTATTATTATTATTATTATTATTATTACGCTGTTTCTGATCTCTGTGATGTCTAAAACTGTGGAAACTGCAGGAAAATGCGCATATTGGGTTGTCTATATCAAGTTTTTTAGACTTTTTTTGGGTGTTTTCAGCTTGCTTGGCAATAAATTAATAATTAAAACTTTCATAAGCATACGAATACTTTCACGGGGTATAGCTTCGTAATTACTGCAGCTATGGACTAGAAATTTGTAGGGAATATTTTTGGATAGTTTAACTATAGACTATCACTATATACCATCTTAATTTTTAAGTATAACATAGTTAAAACCCTCTGGAAACGCAGAAAAAAACTTACCATTCCAAAATCCCCTTCGCCAAGTTTCTCTAAAAGTCGTAGACGATGTCTGGGAAAATCCAAAAGGGCAACACCATCAATCGGTTGTCCTTCCGGTAGTTTAATAGGCGTAAATCGTCCTGGTGTGAAATGTTGCTCTCTTCGTTCACTCTAAAACAACCAAACATCCAGAAATAACATTAAGAAAACCCACATACTCTCCAAAAAAATGTCTCCAACAACAAAATAGAACAAAACACGCTTAAACTCGGGAAAAATCACATAGATTTCAATAAAAAGCGTGAAAACCCTGAATAAGCAAGTAGCTTTCTTCAATTACGCCACGCAGCAATAAATTCCTCCGTTCTGTTTAAAGTTAAACAACTTCGAAGTTGCGCGCGAGATGCACGCTCGCTGGCTGCAGCCAACGCAAAAAGAATGTCGACATTTTCATGCACTGTCTTGCGCTCTGGCCTCGAGAAAATCTCGCTGCTGCTGCGCGCGTATACAGTATCTACTCGTAAAGTTACACCACTTCAATTTGAATCTATTTTCAGGTGGCTTTCTCAGTTTTACAGGCGTCGAGAGACAGGCATAGAGGGTAGGAAGTAGAGGATAGAATGAAAAGGAGAGGCGCAGTTGTGAGGCGAGCGCAGAAATTCTTCAGCCATAAATTAAATTTACGTTCAAACTTTTATAAAACAATAACAGTTAGGGGCACACAGACGTGTATATATATATATACGGAGTTGGGGGCATTTTCCCTCGCCATGTATGTGTACGCACATAAAATGTGCATACGGAACAAATAAGTCGAATTTTTCGCCAACAGAAAAGTTTTCGATGTGAAAAATTGCAAAAGAAAGATACGAATATTCGCTATTTATATACTTTTTTAAACCTATTCTAAGTGTTTCTTTAAGAAATACCGAATTATTTATGCAAAAAGTTCGGTGTAAATCTAAGGGAATGTTTAAGATGTAATTTTGCTTGCCTATAGTTTATTTATAGTTATGATTGCCTATATTATTTTAAAATAATATAGTTTAACATTGTATAACATATTTTTTTTTATAATTATTTAGCAATATGTTTGATGAAAAAAATGAGAAATTTGTAAAATATAAGAGATACGTTATTTAAAGATATAAAAAAACGTACTCCAAAGACAACAAAACATCTTTTGAGAACATTTTTCTATAGAAATAAATTCGCAAATGTACCTCGGGTGATACGATATATATATATATTTTCTATCTAAACGTGCGGGGGTGGCGTGGAAAATACCTATATATTTTTTTCATTTACTCTCTTTTTTCTCGTTTTTTTCTTTTATTTGCCATTTTCTGCGTTTCTACATTTTTCTCGAACGCATTTCCATTTACGACGCATTCCAGGGCAACAGGTACGAATGGCTACCCGCAGACACAAACACACACATGCATACATACACACATGCGCATCACATGCGCCTCTATTGCAGGAATCGCAGGATTCGTAGGAAAAAAGAACCTTTTGTGGCGCGTGCGAATAAAACGAGTGGGGTTCATTCATATGATAAAGAGGCTGTTCGTCGTTTTGCTCGGCTCTCTATCAAATGAATATTTTATTGAAATATTATATGATTACCATTTGGTAAAGTACGCTCAATGTTACTTGCTGCGGATAGCTTTAAGTTTGAATTAAGCGATTCTCAATGAGCAAAATAGTTTGAGTTTAAATAGGCAATTATGAAAGACTAACTTTAAGGCGTGATAGCTTGGAGATTTTTCAACTAATTCAGGTGAATTTTTCTCTTGTTTATAGGAAATTTAATGATAATTTCAATAGTATTATAGCCTTTAATGTGGTTGTATAAGAGTTTTCGAACGTTTTATGGAAAATATGCGCATTATTTTGTAGATTAAAGTGTTTTTTGATAATTACACACGTTAAATGCTTACTGGAACTAGAGCGATACGGATATGTTATAGTCATCTGAAAGATGATTTTATACATGTACAGATCGTTGTGATATGAGTATAGCTCAAGTTATTCGCAATAAATTCAATGATTTTTCCGTAACAACATATAAGATGTCAATTTCAAACCGTCATATCTTGGAAAATGTTTCAAAAATTTACGTGCATTTTTTGCTATTCTGTAGATAATTTAAAGACGAATTCACTGATATATAACTTGCGTTGATTCGATGTGTCTGAGTGTGATATCCTGGACTATTTACATATAATGAGCTCAATTATGTATAAAAGTGTGACTTGCTATTAACTTGAGCTAATTGCCTAAGAGAACAAGTGTGATTCTTGTGGATTTCGAGAATACTGTAGCCCTTTTCATGATGATTTCATTCATTTTTAGATTGTTTTACTATCTTTTTCCTAACCCGAGTTCAGTTCAAAGAATAGTTTAATGTTTGATTTAGAAACGTAAATATATTAAATGCAAACTTAAAACCGTGATTTCACGAAAAGTTTTCAACTAATTCATGTGTACTTGTGTGTAAATTTGAAATAAATATTTTGTTGCAAATTACAATATCGAACCAATCTTCCTCTTCTACGAAACGAACTGCTCAGACTGTTATTAAATTCCCAGCCTTCAAGGTGGGAGAACAAAGAAGCGGTCGTCTCATTAAAATCTTTCGGCACCCCGCGCACAATGTGATATAAAATTTCCTTCACTTCGCCTCGTCCGATGCCAGAAAGGTGCTGCATTCATCCTGGGCGGCTATTAAATATTCTCTTATTGTTCCTACAAGCGAATGGTGCGGGCAGGAGAGCGATAGGAGGTTGTAGGTGAGGTAGGATGATAAAGGGATAGAATGGAGAGAAGTGAGGGCAGTATAAAGATGTTGGCAGAGGAACGAGGCCCCTTTTTTGAGTGAGAGTTGGATGGACGGCTGAGCAAATGGTTGCCCTGCCGGTTGTAGGTGGAAGTTTTCGGTTGAAAAGGGTTATGCGGTGCGGTATGATGATGAGCTCATAATGTTCGTTAACCACCTTGCTGGGGCGCCAGTTTTCAAACCCCCACGCTTTTGTGCAGCAAGGTAGGTAATATTAATAAAGGCAAACTTATTGAATTACCCTATAATCATGAAAGAACAAGTTAAATTTATTTCTGGGTTGAGATAGATGTTTATACTAGTTCCTGCTTAGAAAGTAATACATTTTTCTTCATAAATATGCTAAATATAATGAATAAACTATATTGTTATAGTTTAAAGCGTATAATCTTGAAAAGTTTGTAATCAATTCAAGTGTAATATTCACTGTTCCATATGAAATTTAAAGACAAATTCATTGGTATATCAGTTGTATTTGCACGATCAGTCTGAATATGCTTTTTTCGACGTTTTATGCAAAGAAATGCGTAAACATGTTGAAAATGAGGTTTTTTTTGATACTACGTCGAGATAAAAGCGAAATGCTAAGACGAGCGCAATGTAAATGATTTTCGAAAATATTTTAGCCCTTTGAAAAATAATTTCATTGACGTATAGCATATTGTTCTATCAAGCAGGTTCCTCGATTAATTAGCGAAAAATACTTTGCTTGTTAAAAAGGAAAATATAAATTACAAACTTTAAGGTATATTATTTCGGGAAGTTTTTAATCAATGAAAGTAATTCTTTCATAGATTTTCAGGAAATTTAAAGACGAATTCAATGGTGTATCAATAGTATTTTTGAATATGTTTGAATATGGTATTTCGAACGTTTTACTGAAAATGTGTGCAAAGTATTTTTAAAATTTAAGTAGTTTTTGCAAATTAATCGAGCTAAAGTCATTCAAAAACAATTATAGTGCACTTGATTAGAGAGTATGTCGTAGTCCTTTAAACACCGATTTCCTTAACGCATAGTATATTATTCTATGAAACATATGGCCCGAGTTATTATCAAAAGAATACTTTAATTGTTAAATCAGAAAATCTAAAATACAAATTTTAAAGCATGATATCTCGGAAAGTTCTTAAACAATTCAAGTAAAGTTTTCATTATTCCGGAGGAAATTTAATGACGAATTCAAGCCTAATCACTTATAGTTGCGCCAGGAGCCTTGATGATTTTTTTGAACGTTTTGTTGAATATTTAGTGTATTCTTAAATGGTTTCTATCTTATAATAACTAGTCCTACTTTGCCAAAAGAAAATTTAGTAAAAAATAACAAAATTTCGCAATATTTCAACATCATCAATTAAATGCTACCTGTCCAATCTGTTATAGTTACCTATAGTGGCGTTACACTTTGATAACAGATGCGTATAATGAATGCATTTAAAGCGCAATAATGTGTCTACGTCAAGTTAAATACACAAATGCACCAGTGGAAGGTGGAAAATGCAGGTCAAAGGTAAAATATGCCTGGAGCATACTTTTGCAAAAAAATGCGAAATACTATACGCGAGCAACAACAAAAAATGCAACACATAGCAAAACAACGCAGTCAAAGTTTATTTTCATTTCGTGGCGCGTTTTCGCAACGAGATGGAAAAAAAGCACGTATACATAGCAGGCGTATATCATACCCTCCCGCAGGGTTACGAAACACGGTTCAACATTCTCCTTATGTTACATGTTTCTCCATACAAAACCAACGTGTTCATATGTTACCTTTATACTGGGTGTTTGTAAAAGTTTGGTGAAAGAAGAGATTGAAACATTTTTCTCTAAAGTCTGTGAGATTGTTGTGAATCGAGAATATTTTCGGTGTTGAAGGTAAAGTTTCACTTTTTTCGGAAGGTATTCAGGAGCAGAAAGGTATTCAGGGGTAGGAGCAGGCATAGGAGGAGGAAGAGAAAGGACACCATGTGTTTTCTTTTTTGGGAGAGTTTTCGTGGTTGTTTTGCAACGGCGGGGTGGCCTCAGGTGGTTTTCCCTTGCTCCGGGGCACACAGGCTTTGCGAAAATTTACTCTCTCGAGTTTGTCGTCCTCTTTTCCTGCATACCTGTGCGCCTTTTACCGAGCAGCTGCCTTCAGCAACACGCAACAACCGACCGCAGACCCTGCTCTGCTTGTCTCCAGCACAACATGACCCCGGAACAAATAAAGTCGTCTTTTGTTATTAAGGTCTTATATATTTAGATGCGGCTTGTTTTTGGGAAACCATCTGTTTGTTAGGTGATACTATGTGATTGGTGATACTAACTTTACCAAACTTTGGAATAACCGATTTTTATAACGTCTGTGCGACTTTCCAATGATTTTTCAACAAAGTCATGACTAAATAAATGCGGACATTAATTGTATTTGTAAAATCAATTAACCCTATTCATCTTGCCTCCAACCCTGTTTACACCTCGTTCTAGAATTTCACACGACGTCAGAAACGACCATCAGAAATATTAATAAATAAAAATAGTGTTAGTATTTGCTGTAATAGGTTATGGGCCTTGACACTTTGAGTATTTAAAATTTTTATTTCACGAAGCTGAATTGAAGAAACCTTCTACATTCCCAATACAAACAAGACTAAATCCCACGAAATTAATTAAGTTTCGGAAAACCTATAAACCGTCTCCTTCACCGCCTCCTCCCACCTCCGGCAACATTGTGTACACCTTTTCCTTGGAATTTATCGCGACTTACCTTAATGATATCGGTAGCCGCATAATAGTTTTCAGCGCCGACGGCGCCGCCGTTTGCATCGTAGCCACCCGTAACGGCCGCCGACGTGGGTGGTCGTGAGGCGGGCGGCGGAGGTGGCGTGAGCGTGTTGTAGAACGCCGTCTTCATCTCTTCCGGGAAGCACCCGTTGGCGCCGCCAAAGTCTGCAACAATTTCCAAACACGTTCAATTCCATACACTTGCGAACCGCACAACAAAACACATCATAAGCAAGCAGTGTCAAAAACAAAAGAAAAACGCTAACACCAACAAAGGCGCTCCGCTGTCGTAAAACCATCAATGTTGCCCGGCGCCTTCGCCAATGAATTAAGGTGGAGGCGTCGGGCAACAGAAGCCAACGAAAGACGACGTGGCGATGCGACGTAAACATTTTTATGGAGATTAAAAGCGTTAAAACTTAGAGTAAAATTTTCCCAAGGCATTGGGCGTTAAGGCGCGGAATGTGCGAAAAGCGGAGTGCAATGCGGGGATGCTCGCGGCCCCGCGGGGGAAATTCAATTAACGGCCCAGGCGAGTGGAAATATTTTAGTTAATGTGGCCAGAAAAGGGGGTAGTAAGTACTTCGTCTTTCTGCACCGAGAACGCCCGAGGAGGCGAAATTGTAAATGAGTGTTTATTTATCTGTGAAAATTGTCCTTTTTTTACTAGTCGCTTTTCCTTTTTTGCTGTTATTCGATGAGTTATTCGTGTAAAAACAGGAATAAAATGAGCAAACCGATTGAAAAAATAAGGTAATTTCTTGTTCTTCTTCACGTCAGTCTAGATTTTGTTTAATAAGACCAAGAAAAGAGGAAAAGAAGTAGATAGACACAAAAATTCGGTTTTATTGTGGTTTTACACGCAATCCAGAGTTTTTCTTAGATCTGTCCGTCAAAAATTTCCAGTGAAAAACTACCTTTTTTCACGCACAATACCAGACATCATCATATATTATTATTTTAAAAAACTCAAGAAAAAAAATCTTGAAGAAAATGCGAATTTATGAGTTTCTTTTGTTGAGATTTATTTTCTTTTCTTAAAATACGTTTCTAACAAACGTTTTTTTTATGTCGGCAAGTTTATTAATTTTTCAACATTGACGTGATTTGAGTGCCATAGCAAATGAATTTAAAAAGCAAGGAAATATTCTTTTGTATGCTACGACCCAAAATTAAACTTGTATAGGTCTACATGTTGTTAGTTGTAATCGGGCGCCGTATAGGCGCCACTCGAGTACGCACTTAATACTACCAAAAATTGAAGAAATACACAAAAAAATCACTTACCACCATATTCGTTCTTATTTCCATTAATCCCATCCTTCTTAAGCAAACAACCATACTCCGTCTTTGGATTAGGCAATAGTTTATACGGTTCGTGATAAACCGAGGAATTCTCACTGTCCGACTCCTCGCCATTAACATGCCCGTAGAGATTACACTTTTTATTCTTCTTCGAATTCTTGTGAGTGCCATTAACGTCCAGAGTATTCAGCGTATTCGACTTGCTCTTCACCGACAGACGCGACCGCGACAGCGCGTTATTAATAATCGGAGTCGAAATATTCATCTGAAGATCCTTCATATTTATAGTCACGCCCGGCTTGGTGCTGCTCGAAACCAACGCTGTGTGTTTATGCAACAGTGCGACCTTTTTACGCCCTCTGCGTATCATCAGAAAGACAACGCATGCCAATAGCAAAACAACCATAGCCAACGCACCGGTTATCAAACCGATATACGCTTGTGCGGTTGACGTCGGCGATGTGGCGGGGGTCACCTCCTTCCTCGCGTGCGTATTTTCAACTTTTGGATTCTTCTGACTCGGATTCGATGTCGGATTTGCGGTCGCTGTGACATCTGATTGTACGTAATACTTCCCGACGACGTCCTCGGTGAGATTGTTTGTTGTTGTGACTGGAAATAAAATAGGTTTTGATTAGTATTAACCTTTTAAAGTGATTTCTAACCTTTTTTAAATATTTTTTTAGGTTAAGTTATGAATATTATGAAACGTTGACCTGTTTTACACCTTTCTATATACTTTCTTCCTATTAATTCCTTCCTATTCATGCAATTTCCTTTCTTTTTCACTATTAAATCCATAATTTACAAACGAACACATTTATATACATGTATATAGACAAGGTGTATGTTGTTGTCAATGTTGATGGTGATGGTGATGTATGTTGATGCAAAGTTTGTATAATTTTGGAAGTTGTGAAAGCATCGAAGTATCTTATACGAGTATATCCCACTTTTATCCCTGGTAGAGTGAGTAAAAACGGCTTCCAATGAGAGGGGAATGTGTGCCGGTGTATTTGAGTTAACTTTGACGTTGATACTCATTAGAATTTCATTAAAACATCCAGCTTTAATTAAAACTTGTCGAATTGTTGTTGCCACGAGCCTTTCAACGAGTTGAACGCTATTTTATTTCACACCTGAAGTTAGAATTAACATTTTAAAGCTTGAATTTATGTTCTTTTTTATGATAATTTTATTGAAATTTAGTTTGTGGAAAATTTTGACCTGGATGCAGTATAACAAATTTAGTATATAAAGGCCTTCGACTAAAAAACAAACAATTCATGCTACGCAGCAAAATTGAAAATGAACTATTTTCATTTTTTAAATCCTGAGAACTCCTGAACTCTATGTAAATTTTATGTTTCATGAAAATTATTTGATCAAAATATGCAACTAAGCATACATATTTCTCCTGATACTTTTAAAAATCGCTGATTTCAGAAGGAAAGCAATAGAAATCAAAATTGTAAAACACTTACGTAGACTATTGCTATCAATCCCTCCTGAGATCCGTCCTGGGAGAGGAAAGATTGATTGTGATTGCGTTAGATAACGCTTCCTAATGTCGAGAGGAGGAAAAACCGGGGGAAAAGGTGCGTCGTGCCCCGGTTTCTCGAGTTTTTCTCCGTCTTTTGTTGCGGACGCAAGTGATACGAAACGTTTCCCTTCGTCATCGACGCGTCACGCCTACGTGCTGCGATTATTAAGCGTGCGCTTTCCACGTGGAAAACGCCACTCTGAAGGAAGTTTTCGGCTAACTCCCGGCGCCTTCACCAAACACCATCGCCTTAATTCAATGAGACAACATTGCGCGGCGTCGCCGTCGGCAGTGGACGTAACGGAGTGGGGGGGGGGAATGAACCGGAAATGCTTGATTTTTGACAATGTCGTACCCGAAACTTGCCACACTTGAGACAATTCTTCAAGTTTTCCTTTCAAATAATATGATAGGAAGATATGAAGAAAAAATACACGGCGGGGGGGGGGGGAGAGGAAAAAGGAAAGAAAATAATATGGATAATTTTAATTAATGTACTTGTCGGTAAGAAGCACATATAAGTTAAGAGAACGAAATAATATTTTTCGGCGGTTGTAAATTGAAAAGTTGCCCAGAAAACACATAGTTTGTGTTCCGAGCACGCTAGAGATGAAAAGTTTGCCCGTACGCGTGGTATTAATAATAAAATCCATAAAACTGTTGAATTTCTAGAGACAGTTTCTTGCTTTCCTGCCTCTTCTTTCCGTTTACTATCCTTTCCTTCGATGTGAACTTGTACGGTTTGTTATAGGGGTTTCTACGGGGTTTTCTAGGGCTTTTGGAGAGAGAATAGGATGAGAGAAGAATAGGACGATTTCCGACAGTCTTTACACTATCATCGTAAAGCAAACTTTTCAAATAACTATAACTTTTGCGTTGCGCCGCGCACGTTTTGCACGACCAGCGATCAAAAAGCGAACGCTGTTAGGCGTTAGCGCGTTCGAGTTAAACTTAAACCGCATCTAATGGTTTTATTTACACTTGTTACGACCCACTACTGGCTTTTTACTCGCATAAACTCGACACACAACCCGAACAAATATTGTTCTTATCTCTTCTGTATTTTAGTTGAATTTAGTTCATTCTTTACTGTTCCGACGCTCGTAATTGAAAACAAGGGAGTCATTTGTTGTTATTCAAGTTTTTAAAATGGCGAGCTACCGTAGTACAAGTCGCTAAAAGTAATGATTCGCAAAAAAAATCCGAATATTTTACTGAATTTGAGTAAATGTGTTTATAAATTATAAATTGACATAACTTTAAAACGAATTGATAGAATTACATGAGTGATATCTCAAATTAAAGACAATTTAATGTTATTTTATACACATAGAATATGATAGGTGTGTTCATAGTAAGAACTTCCAAAATGATCCATATTTTGGAGGTTTTTTAGGTTTAACATGAGTCGAGACAGTGACCATGAACCATTTTCTTTCTTAAAACCCTTTTAATATTTGAAGCATTCGACCAAATTTCATGAGTAATGCCTTAAATTAAAGTAAATATTATGTACTTTCTTGTACACTGTATAACATGTATCAATTGCAACAATATTTGACGCTTAAGACCCTAAAAGTAATAAAATCCTCCAAAAGTACCTGATACTTTACTCCAAATTGCTATAAAAGTTTTTACAAAATTTTAACACTCATAACTTATAAACTAATGAATAGACTTTGATAAATAATCTGACAAATTAGAGATAATTTACTCTACTTTCACATATACTACATTAATCTACCTTTTAAATAAGAGAAAAGCCAAAAACTAAACAATATATTATAAAAAACTAAACTCGATTATTGAAGATTAAAGACCATTAATGGAATGATTTGTAGTTGCGAAAATAAAGTGTATTTTTTTCGCTCACAATCAGGTCGAATAGAAATTAACGTGTCCAAAGCGTTTTACATTGTTGTGTTCATACTGCACACTGCACAGTAGTATTCGTTGCTTTCGCTGCATTTGCAGCATTGCAAAAGTGGATTTCACCCCGTTTGTTGCATTTATTTCCGTGCAATTTAACTTTTCCATTAACGCTGCGTTATTCGGAGAGGCTTCAATCGAATTGAAAAGTTTGTGTCTCACTTCACCACTCACTAGTAGCACCACACGCATGCTGCGCAGTGAGTACAGCGAGTACGTGCAAAACCAATCCGTATAAATACGCTGCGGATGTGCACCAAATGTGCGCTAATTCTGTTTAATTTCATAAATACACGACGTACACCTACACCTACACTTTTATCCGGCCCATGGCCTCTGCAATACGCTCCAACCCAACAACTACTAATTAGTTAATCCATTATTTAATTAAGCGAAACCTCAAAATAATTAATTTAATAATCCTCTAATGGAAATTGATTAATTATCTTGGTTTCATTTATTTCGTTTTCGTTTTATATTTGGAGAAATATTAACATTTTAATTGCTAGAAAGATTTCTTGGCTTATTTTTAGTAATTAACAGATATAAAAATTAATGTATATATTTTAATCAACCCTAAGGTTTTTCCGCCGAGTTTGTACATATATATATTTGTATGTTTACAATTTGTGTTGTTTTTGTTGTGTAGTAGTTGTCGTGTAGTAGTAGTTGTGTAGTTTTGTGGTAAGTTGTGGGTGAATAATATTCACGCGGTGGATTGCCCACCTTGGGGAATCGAATCCCGTACTCCTACGTGGTGAGCGGAGATGCTACCACTAGGCTGCCCAGGTGGGCTAACAGATATATTTATTTAATTTGTGTATAATTTCATTTTCTTTATTAAATTGTAGATCTTTTTGTTATTCACGTAATTTTTCACGTAAACAATTTTTCATTTATTGATTAATTAAGTACTTACACTGATAAATAAAAGATATTCGACATCATGTTCATTGCTATCAATGCAGTTTTTCAGGCTGATTATAAAACTGAAAACAGTTTTGTTCTATCAAGTCACGTAATTTTCAAGATATGAAATCTTTTTTGCAAAAAATAGTTTTTTTGCCTTATCTTGAAAACGGTAGGTGATAGAGACAAACGCTTTCAAATTATTAATCAGTAAGTTGTGGTTATCGCAATTTTAGTGTTTTAGTGTTTCTTTTAAAATGTATTAATAAATATGAAAGAAATGGGCGCCGAATCAGCGCTGCTCGAGTGCAACTACTTTATTTCTTTCTTGACTGTTAATAGCAGTTCATTACCGATTTATTTAATCAATTAATTAAAAAAGTGAAATTAAATAGTTGTTTCAAGTATAAACGTACAATTTAAGCGTATGTGGCAAGGGCAAACATACAAAAACACATTATCATTATCATTAGAATTTCAGTCAACAAAAAAATGCAATTTGTTAGGCGTAATTGTGTTCCATGTTTTGCCTGATGCTCCTCTCGCGAGGCGAAACTTTGGATAATATGTGCGCGCACACGTTGTTGCGTACGTGCTCACATTTGCGCCATTTTCGCGAAATGCTCTTGGCTGTGCGTCTGCGATCCAAACCTCTCGGTCTGACTAGAGAGACTAAGAGCGTGAGTAAATGAGGTGGTGGGAGGCGGTAAACATGTTTGTGCTAAACACACATTGGCAAACGGCAAAACACACCCGTATGCAAATGATACGACTAACCACCACCTCTGCAACCGCCATCACACGATGTGGCAACCACTTTTTAAAACTTAATGATGATGGTTACGTGCTCCATCGTGTCTCCTCATCGTTCTTTGCAAAAACGATTTCAAAGGATCAGAGCGAAAGCTAACCTAAAATTTCCTTCCTAACGTAGTCTAATCTAACTGAACCTAACCTAACCCCAGTCTAACTCCAGTCTAACCTTAATCTAACCTCAGTCTGACTTCATTCTTACCTCAGTCTATCTTAATCACACTTAACGTAACATATCCTAACTTTAGATTAGATTACAGTAACCTAATATTTTTGTAAACGAAGCCAAGGTACAAGCTGAAGTTGTAAGAAGAGTTGGTGTAATAATTTTCGAGTTTGTCGAAATGCATCACATCTAGCATCTCCTAGCAACTCTTAGAATGTCAGCCCTTGGCTTCCAAGCGTCCTGACATCTCTCCAAAGTGTGAGGCCACCTGCTGTCTCCTTGCCTCCATGCATCCCAGCTTCTCTCTGTCCCAGCTTCTCTTCCCACTATCTCCGACTCTCTGCTTTCTCGACTCCTCTCCCAAAACAACCTCCCTACCCCACTATACCCACTGTTCCAGTGCTAGTGCCAGTGTCAGCGTGGATTGCAAGGTATGAACGTCCCGTTCCGATGTGCTGCTGCCGCTGGTGCTGCTGGGACGTTCCCTCCATGCGGGGCGGAATGATGGATAGATCCGCAGAGCTGAGTGGAACAACATCTGTTCGTGATTATATCCCGCGTGCGCTCGCGGAGAAATGCGAATGTGTGTCGCGCCCATTATATGATGAGGCGGCAGCGTGTGGTGGCAAGCGAGGGCGGTGGATGGAAGCGGCGGATGGACGGAGGAAACGAGGCGGACATATATACATACACACGCCGCGCCGCCCGCACCCAGGCCACCAGGGGGATAAATTAGTCGCGTGACGAGCGCATAAAGAGACGGCACGAGTGCCTCATTAGCACAAAGAAGCAAAGAACGCGCGCCAGCCACATCAAGGTGGATTTTCCACTCGGGCACATCCAAACCGCCACCATCCTCTCTACCTCTACATCCCCTTCCTCTTGTACCACCATCTCCTTCTGTTCCTTCTATTTTCAGCACAAGCTCCACAACCACCACCCGCTATCGCCTTCAACCAACATTTCCACCACTCAAACACACGGCCATTCTTTATCTTTATCCTTTCAACCTGCCAGCGCGCGCACACGCCGAAAAGCGGTTGTCAACTGCAATTTGTCATCGAAGGCTCGTAGTAAATTAGGTTAATTATGACATGCCAGAATTAATTTAATGTGTTTGTTTCTTATTTATACATGTTGATTTTTATTCCCCTTAAGAGCTCTTTGTAAAAGGCCAAAAAAGTATACAATAAGTTGCCTATACTTTAACTTCTTTTACACCTTTTCGGCTTAGAATATTCAATTTATTTAAAACTTTCATAAGAGTTGCTTCTCCGATGTAATTTTATAGCAAAATCTTGGTTTTCCACTTGATAAATCGCCGGTACACGCGCTCGATAAAACAAGCTACTTTAAACTGATAAGTCTGGCGCTTTTTTTCCTGTCGAAAAAAAAACGAGGAAGAAGAAGGAACCCCATGACCGGTTTCATGTGTGTAGTGAAGTCGAAGTGGCATCGACGCTTTATAAACGTGAACGTATCGAAAAGTTTAGTGTTTCTTGTGTTTCACGTATCGCCGCTTCTTTGCGGTGGCGGTTTGTTGGGTTGCCAGCCAGCCAGCAAGCCAGAGGTTTTTTTATCGCGCCCCACTGGAAACTTTCACGGAAACATACTTCCTCAAAAAACCCAATATACAGAATGAAACAGACAGAGATATTACGTATGCGAAATACAAGGTTGAAAAACAGTGATGGGGAGAAAATGGTGAAAAAGAAATGAGGAAGATGGCGAGAAAGCAGCGATATAGGGAGAGAGAGAGAGA